>PVKU01005758.1:0-14584 GCA_004027475.1 Anoura caudifer
CTGGATAATGCTGACAGTCCCCTTCTCAGACTAATGTTCTGGAGGCATAAAATAAAATACACAGGACTACTTGGTACATAGTTCATGGAACCTCTGCCCCTCAACTTTCATCATCTGCCCACTGAAGATTAAGAGATTTCTCATAGAGGGAACTAAATCAGAGTAACTTTCCTACTTCTTAAAGTCTTTGATTCTGTGGTAGAAAAAGGCCACATGTGAACCCTGACAAGCTCGGGCGGGCCCGCAAGGCAGCCGTACAAACCCAGAGACCTAAAGCAACCACCCAGGAAGGTCTGAAATTAAAACTTTCCAAGTGAAAGTAGTTTGTGGCGGGTAATCATGTCCTAGGCTGGTGCTTTTCCCTGATGAAGCTCAGTCTTTACCTGAACTGAGCCTGTCCGCTGTCTTTGAGCATGTACGTAACATACCTTTGGAACGTCAAATTTCCTTTCTCTAGACCCCTCGATGCACAGGCACTGCACCAGGGAGAGACCTCAAATCCGCTCACAGGTACTGTTACCACGTTAATTGTGGACTGTGACTCTCCTGCACCCACCCGTGTAAGAGTAAGTGTCCATCACTTTCTCCAACCCCAGAGGTTTCCCCACTTTGGAGTCCCCCTAATCCACCACCGACGGATTTCACATAACCCGCTTACACCCCCTCTTCTGATTGAATGTACGAAATAAGGGGCCAGAGCGCCATTCTCCAGAGCATTTCTCGAACTGTTGAGATTCTGCTTCCCAGCAATGGTCATCGGTTTGGCTCAAACATACTCACAAAAATTCTCTACAGGCTTGAATGTTTCTTACGTTGACGATTCTAAATTAAAGAAAGTCTCGGGGAGCGAGAACGGCAGCAAGTGCTAGAAATCCCTGCACGTCGACGCAGGGAAACTGGCTACAGCACCACCGTGTGAGTGCAAACACACCTCATTTCATTGTGCTTCACTTTACTGCATTTCACAGATGTCGTGCTTTTTACAAATTGAAGGCAAGACCCTCAACCAGCAAAAAAATTCGACTTCCTTTATTGCGGCGGTCTGGAACCAAACTCTAAATATCTTTGAGATATGCCCATAGTTCAATACCCTGTAACTTGTTACTGCAGTAAAATTAGTAGAAAACTTAAGACTCAGGTCTCCCATTTTCTATTTGGCAAGTGAACCTTAAGAAAATTTAAGTCAACTATGTAACCAGCGTTCAGTCTGAGTCCCACCAGCCTAGTCAGCACTAGAAGGACAAACCCAGCAGGTGTCCCTACTAAACATCGTTCGCTGCTACATACACTAAAACAAAAGACTTCTTTGAAGTTAGCTTTTTTGATTGTTTCCCAAAAAAGAAAACAATGACATTCTCTAACAGCCAATTTCTGAAGTGGAATCTTTTACAACGGAGCCTTAATAGGGCTTCTCATTCCATCAACTAAGACATTCAAAGCAACAGCTGTACTTTACGCAAACTGTGTGATTTTATTTTAGCTCTGACTACACAGATGAGATTTTACTTCTTTAAAGAAATTACAAACTCAATATAAAAATCATCTTTCGGAGTACTTAAAGGATTGCCCATATTACCAGAGGAAAAATTCAATGCACAATTTCAGTAAAATACAGTTCCTAAATACTTGTTTTACGAAATTTTCTTACCAACATGGCAAAAACCTCTGTAACAATAAAGTGCAAATGACTATTTTAATAATCTATTTGCAAGTAAGAGTAATCCTACTTAAATCAAAACTCTGTACTCTCTACATGATCATTAAACGCTTAGTTTTATGTGATTTCTGTCATGTTAACTCAATTTTATTAACAGAATTTCACACATTAAATGTGATTCAGCCACAGCTCACTTTATGAGTTACACACGCTACATGTTCTGACATTTACCCAAAAAATTACAGCAGTGGCACCTCCCAGAAGCATATAGTATGGAAAGAAGCGTTTAAAGGAAGCATTTAATGAGAAAATTACATGGTTTCTCTCCTTCAAGCACAACAAAAGACAATCAGCTGACACTTAAGCGTCAAGAGGACTTTTAATTTTGACCTGATAAAAGATGCAGCCTGAAACCAATCAAGCCATTAACTCCTCTTCTCTCCCTGTGTCCTATACTCACCACAATCAGCCCAGTTGAGCCTTCGGAAGCGGGAGACAGGCAGGGACCGGTTGGAAACTCCTCCGTACCAGACGAAGGCGGGCATCGCATCGCTACTCGGTCACCGCACTCCGGGTCCTCGAGCCAGACCAATTCCTCCCTCTTTTCAATACAGAGGTCCAGGCTGCTGCGGCCAGCTCATCAGTCGGCACATCACAGGAAGCCTACCTGCTACCCTGAATTCGTATTTTCATCAGAGCAATCTACTAAAACTGCGTTTACATATAGTCACATTAAACAAAAGTGTTTAAGTGGCCCTTATGTGCACCAGCGAGTTCAAACTCACAGACCGGGCCTTGCAACCGAGCACGAGCTGCCCACCCAAATTCAGCGACGCGCCCTTGCATGTGCCTTCGCAACCGCACCCAGCCCTTTTCACGTGACACGCATTTCTATCCGCCAGACTGTGTTTCTCCTGTTCCCTTGCTGAAACGTCCTTACAACCGCAACTCTCGGCTAAATTTCTTTCTTCAGGGTTCAATTCAAGTCCTGCCTTCGCGGGTACTTGTCCTGCCTCACTCCAAAACATTTCTGCAACAACCTGAGGTGACTATGACTCATCATTTAATGCTCGTGCTCACCAAACTCAACAAGCTGCAACAGCAGCGTCATTTATAACTACCAAAAGATGGAAATAGTTCAAATGTCCATTAGCTGATGAGTAAACAAAGCGTGGCATATCCATACCACGGAAGGTTATTTGGCCACAAAAAGGAATGGAGGCCTGATACACACAACAACAGGAAGAAGCCAATCACAAAACACAACATACGACTCCATGATGTGAAATATCTAGAAGAAGCAAACCTACGCAGATAGATTAATGGTTTGTTCATGACTAAGGGAAACTTGGGGATTCAGGAGGAACAGGTAAACAGTTAGGGGTTTCCTTTTGGAGGGGACGAAACATACTATACTCGTGGCACTGGCTGGACAGTTCTGCGAATGTACTAAAACTAATGAACTGTACACTCCAAATGGGTAAGCTGAGGCCAGGGAGCATGCTCAGTGAGGCCTGCAGCACCCCTGGGCCAAGGCCTGGATGCAGCCCAACCTCCCCCGGCCCCTCCCAACCACAACCCACAGGACCGAGCCTGCATTACAGCCAGCCCGAGCACCAGGAAAGTTCTCAAGGAAGTCAGGGTGCAGGACGAACAAAGGTCTGAGTGTGGCATGTTCGACCATCAGTGGGTGAGGGTGACCTGAGACACCTGGACCTCCCTGCGATGCGATGCTCAGGGCACCTCAGCTTCACGCGCTGTCACTGTGGACAAGTGGGAGGGCACTGACTTGAGAACACAACAGCCGACGGGAATGCTAAGTTCGGACAGTCCCTGGAGTCTCAAGAGGACCATGACCCCAGCTGGTCCCTGCGGGACAAGTTCAACAGCAAGCAGCTTCCCCCTTCAGGAGCAAGGTGGCCACTCTGACTAAAGGCAGAGGAGGATCTTCAGCTTCGTCACCTGCCGAGAACCGGACCCCACAGCAGTCTAAGGTGCTTCCATCCACTGCCCACGGAGCCTCTGGCCAGCGGTAGAGCTCAGCCTCCTCCTCAGACAAGCCCCCTGAGGACTGACAGGCTGAAGGAGGATCTCGGCTCCTACCAGAGAAAAGCATCAGCTACCTACAAGGGAGCGACCCTACGACTGTCAGCTGGTTTCTCAGTGCAGACTGTGTGAGCCAGAAAGGAGTGGCAAAAAACAATCAAAGTGAGGAAAAGCAAGGACCTACAACCAAGATTACTCCACCCAGCAAAGTTATCATTTAGAATCAAAAGACACAAAAGAGCTTCCCAGACAAGAAAAAGCTAAAGGAGTTCATCACAAGCAAACCAGTACTACATGAAATGTTACAAGGTCTTTAAGAAGGAAAAAAAAAAAGATAAAAAAATATGAACAATAAAATGGCAATTAGTACGTATCCATCAACAATTGATTCTACAAAACAGAACAAGCAGAACCGAAACAGACTCACAGAGAGAACATTTTGACAGTTGCCATATGGGAGGCGGGGTTTGGGGAATGGGTAAAAGAAGTGAAGGGATTAAAACCTACAGACTGAATCCTGACCTGTTCCCAGGCCGACGAAGTGGTATGTTAAGGTGGAAGAGAGTGGACTTGAAATCCCAGCTCTGTCACTGAGTGTGACACGGACATCTGACGGCCGGAGCCTTGGGGTGCCTGTTTGGAAGTTGGAAGCCTGGGACTCCTAACCCAGATCTCCTATTTCTGACTGGGTGCGCTTTCCCCCAAATAACAATATTTCCCCTTCAACAGGTATTGAATAGCTGTGCAAACTGAATGAGAAGAGAATACATGAAATCACTCTGCCCACATCCCCACCCCCCCCACAAAGAAGTACAAATTGGTAGTTGCAGAACAGATATGAGGATGTAAAGTACAGTAGTGGGAACAGAGTTAATAATATTGTAACAAGTATGTGTAGTTTAGATGGGTACAAGATTTATCAGGATGATCGCTGAGTAAATTACATAATCTAACCACCGGGATGTACACCTGAAACTAATACAATATTGCACGTCAACTTTAATTGAAAAGTTAAAAATGATTTTAAAAGAACTGATATGTTGTACGGTATATAAAATAAACCTCAACAAAGCTATTGTCAAAAAGGAGGGATGGGAAGGGACACATGCTGAAAGTCTTCTCCTAAGAAAGAAAGAAACTGAACGGATGCACGAATTTTCTACACATCCAACTCTTTATCAGGCCTCCAAGGTCCAAGAGTTCAATGTCTGAGTAATTCCCCTTGCTGATAAATACGACTATTAATGCTAATTACAGTATAAGTTAATTAAGATGAAAGCACTGTGAAAGGAAGGATTTCGCTTTCAGGAGTCCCATTTTAAGATAGATCAGCACCACTGTACTTGATGCTTCGATCAGAGTTTTACTTAAACTGCAGCATGTGGTCACTGGAGTGAACTTAGCGAACACAACAACCCGTAAGTAGAAACCCTCCTCCACCTGCTCATCGCTTCTCGTCATCTTCTGCGGAGCTCTTCTGCTCTCCAAACTGGTTCCCCAAACTGCGATCCCCACCTCTGCTCGTAACCGCTCACTATTTCCCCACTTCTCAAAGCCAGCGGAACACTAAGCGAGTCTCACCTACTCTACAAGGAGCTCCTGGATTCTGGCCCCAAGTTCTAGCACAAATTCAAAACATTTTATTATCATAGATAAATAAGGTGCATTCTCTTTTTTATATTTCTATCTTGGTATTTCACTTAATGTTTCCCTGTGACTATCCTTTCTCTGCAACTATGTAACCTCATGGAGGGCTTCCAAGTCTAACTGTTTCCCATTTGGCACAGTAACATGTCTGTGTAGAGTAAATAAAGCAAGACACAGCACTAGGTTAATTACAGGGAGGAAAACGAGGCAGAGGATGATTAAAGGAAACCGATACGATCCCAAAAGTTCAGGCTAACCCTTCCCCTCAAAGGCTCAATGTTTCTGTTCTCTCCCCACTGACTTTTAGGTCTCGGCACTATGAATTATTTCAGTGAAAACAGGAATAAATGAGTCCCTCACGTCGACGGGGGTGTTTTTCATAGAGATCTCAACAGAAGAAGAAAGAAGCTGGTGTTCTAAGTAGTCCAGGAGGACGTTTCAAGATAAGAAAAACGGAGAGATAAATAGCTCCATTAAATAACCATTTCTTGCCCCGACTGGTGTGGCTCGGTGGGTTAGGTGTCATCTTGCAAACTGAAAGGTCACCGGTTGGATTTCCGTTCAGGGCACAAGCCTGGGGTGCAGGCCAGGCCCCTGGGTAGGGGCGTCCAGGAGGCAACCAAGCGATGTTTCTCTCGCACATCAACGTTTCTCTCTTTCTTTTTTCCCTTCCTTCCCACTTTCTAAAAATCGATAAATAAAAGTTTAAAAAACTATAATCATTCCTTAGCGTCTGCTAAGGCTTTGCATCTCATACAACACATGCAACTCAGCACACGGACGCTACTGCAGAATGTTCCTCTTCCCTTCCACTTCCGGTTGGAGGGATTCCTAGAAAACTGCATAAAGCCATTCAGCTTAATGATATTAAGGAAAACAGAAGTACAAATGAGCTGTGGGTCTGAATTAGAAAACGCCTGTGAACAATTTTTCTCTTTATGCTACTGAATACTTTTTGGCGCAAACGCACTAACCCGACACAAATGTGAGCACGCAGACCTTCCAAAACAGTTCTCTCATTTCCGGTTTAGAGTGATTAAATTATTTTGATTATCATGCTTACACATGTCTCAAAATTATGCAATAACAAGTACTTCATAGCAGTTTTTAGATTGTTTCTCCACGCTTCCCAAATGTGGGGACAACAGAGGTCAAGACGCACGGCACAGGAAGGGGCATTTGTGCCGGGGCCGAGAAGAGGAAGCCCATTCCCGTCCTCCACCTCCGCCTCCACCTCTGGCCTCCGCCAAGGTTACCTCTTCAGCTGAGGCACACAGCCGTAGGAAGGAGTTCTGCAAAGTCTTCCGGCAACAGTGATTTACATACACACACTTTGTCATAACTCTACTCACAACTAGATACACAGTTGGACATAAAACAAACCACTGATGACAAAGAATTTGGGTCAAACTGATCTTTATAAGTGAACTCACCATAAAATAAAGTTAGTTTTTCCAAAAGATTTCTCAACCAACTTTAGAACGGTACTCAAAATTTCAAATCAATTTTTATTTTTCTGGAGAACAGAGAGGACCGTATCAAGAAAAGAGACCCCGAGAGATGAAAGCAATCAATATGAAGAGAAAAGGATGACGCACAGGTCAATTCAGGTTTAGGAACAATTTCACACAAGATGTTCACTCTGTATCTAACCCAGCTTTTCAAATCCAATACCAGAGTCCTATCTAAGACTAATCCATTCAGTCAACAAATATTTTCTGGTCCCTTAAGTCCTACGTACATTTTTCAATCAAATGGCCAAGTCTCAAAGTAGGATAAGGAATCTGAATAAACAGATGAAAGACCAACCGGATTTGAATTAAAGAGTTTCTGCTCTTATGTATTCATTCGCCCATCTCATTCAACAAGTAGTTACTGAGAACCCGACAGATACAAAGACACACAAATGAACCACACGCCTTCCCTGTCTGCACAGAGGAACACGGCACAGTAGGGGAAACAGGCCGCACGGCGGCAAGCTCCGGCTGCTCGTGAAGCACCCTTCGGAGCGCAGGACTCGGTCCCGGCCAGCAGAGCTGCCCAACAGCTCAGGGCCTCATCAAAGGGAAGTAACAGTTTTCACATGGAGGAACCTGTGTGTCGCTGGGATTCATGTTGGCATTTAAACCACAGTACTTTTCTACCTTCTTGATCTGGGAGAAGCTGCCCAAAACACAGTCAGACGGGAGGGCCGCTGCTGCTCCCTACCACGGGGACAATCATCCGTGGGTCTCGTGTCTCCGCACGACTTCCATCGATTGCTTTCAGACGAGAGACACAGTTTCTCCCTCGGGGGCCGATGGCAGATTTGCTCCCGACCAGGTTAACAAGGACAGTTTCTACCTCTGGGTGCAGGTTGGGCAGATTTGCTAAGCAGATGCCTCATACAACTGGGGGCTTCTCAGCTCCGACACACACCTGCCCTGTGGATGGCACCAGCCCGGGCACACCTTCTTCACATGGCCCCTGAGGAGTCCGAGAGGCAGGGGCCAGGGCTAACGGGGCGCTCATGCAGCCCGCTGTGCCGCCGGCTGCCTGGCAACATCTGTCAGAACGTGGCAAGCTGACGTATTCCTCGGCACATAGGGTAGAACCTCAGGTTCTTCATAGCTCTTGGAACCAGTAATTTGTTTTTTGCTCTCCAGTAAACGAAGAAGAAAAGCCACATGAATCTGCAGTTTCCAACCCAGAACAGGGCTAGTTAGTGGAAGGGGAAAGAAACAGAGGGAGTCACCCAGCACACAGTATCTAATCCTGTAACTATAAACCTGGCTGGCTGGGCTGGTGTTAGTGGACAGGCTGGAAACTAGGTCAAGAACACTGACAGAATATTGCTGGAAATAAAACACCTCCCTCCTCCTTTTTGTGAGGCAGGCAGAGAACCCACAACAAGGCGGTGAACCACAACAGGGGAGCTGACTGAACAGGAAACTGAGACTCTGAGCTGACTGAGGACGACAGCAGGGGCTGCCATGGTGGGAGAAACTCCCAGTCTCACATGAGAGTTCACTGGAAAGTGGGACTGGAGCAGACCGGGGAAGCCGCATTGTTCCCTCTCTGGCCCCTCCCCCACAGACGGTGCCACAGTGCAGCTCACAGGGTTGCCCTGCCCTGCAGGTGAATACCTAAGGCCCCACCCCCTTACAGCATAACAGGTGCCCCAAGACAAAGAAATATGGCCCAGATGAAAGAACAGAGCAGAATTCCAGAAAGAGAACTAAGTGATGAGGAGATAGCCAACCTATCTGATGAAGAGTTCAAAGCCCTGGTAATCAAAATGCTCACAGAACTGATTCAGCTAGGTCGCAAAATGAAAGAACAAATAAAGGCTACCTGAAATGAAATAATTCAAAATATTCAGGGACCTAACAGTGACAGGAAACAAACCAGGACTCAAAGCAAAATTTGGAACAAAAGGAAGAAATAAACATCCAACCGGAACAGAATAAGAGACAAGAATTCAAAAAAATGAGGAAAGGCTCAGGAGTCTTCCGAGAAAACTTTGACTATTCTAACATCCGAATCATAGGGGTACCAGAAGGAGAAGAACAAGAGCAAGAACAAGAGCAACAAGTTGAAAACTTATTTGAACAAATAGTGAAGGAAAACTTCCCCAACCTGGTGAAGGAAATAGACTTCCAGGAAGTCCAGGAAGCCCAGGGAGTCCCAAAGAAATTGGACCCAAAGAGGAACACACCAAGGCACATCATCATTAAGTTACCCAAGATTAAAGATAAAGAGAGAATCTTAAAAGCAACAAGAGGAAAGGAGAGAGTTACCTACAAAGGATTTCCCATAAGGCTATCAGCTGATTTCTCAAAAAAAAAAAAAAAAAAAAAAAAAAAAAAAAAAAAAAAAAAAAAACCAAAAAAACAGTGCAGGCAAGAAGGGGCTGGAAAGAAGTAATAAAATCATGAAAAGCAAGGACCTACATCCAAGATTACTCTATCCAGCAAAGCTGTCATTTAGAATGGAAGGGCAGATAAAGTGCTTCCCAGATAAGGTCAAGTTAAAGGAGTTCATCATCACCAAGCCCTTACTATATGAAATGTTGAAGAGATGTATTTAAGCAATTGAAGAAGATCAAAAACTATGAATAGTAAAATGACAACAAACTCACAACTATCAACAGCAGAACCTGAAAAAAAGAAAAACAATGAAAACGAAAAATTAAGCAAACAAACTGGAAAAGGAACAGAATCAGAGAAATGGAGATCACATGGAGAATTTTCAGTGGGGAGGGGGAGGGAAAGAATGGGGAGGGAAGGTACAGGGAGGAAGAAGCATAATTGGTAGGCATAAAATAGACGGGGAGAGGTCAAAAATGGTATAGGAAACAGAGGACTCAACTTATATGTACAACCCATGGACATGGACTAAGGGGTGGGAATGCTGGAGGGTTTGGGGAGGAGAGGAGGGGGGATAAAGGAGGAAAAATTGGGAAAACTATAATAGCATAATCAATAAAATACTTTTAAAAAAGTAAGAAGAAAATAAGATTCATTAAAAGCCAGTTTTTCAAGCATTTTCCTTTTAAAAAGTTCAGTCTCAGAAGATTTGGGTAAAGAATAAAGATAAAGAACATAATAGAATTTTACCTGTTCTTTGATTTTGTAAAGTTCTTTACAGAAATGTCATCAGGTAAGAAAAACAGTCCAGGCAGATGAAAAGATCCCAGAAAAACAAAGCAATGAGGAACCAAACCACAGGAGAGAGGCTTTAGCCGGTTCTTACTGGGTGTTTCCTCAATATTAAACCATCTCCTCCACCAACGTTCTGAAATCAATGTACCTTCCAAAATTAGGCACAACAGCAAGGAAGCAAACTCCTCTGCTGTTACTTCCTTTGACAAAAACCAGGAGATACGAAAATGCATGCAGATGCAAGAGTTATTCTAATTAGGAGCACTCAAAAAAGATGCCACCAGAAGTATGCCTTTTTAATGTAGGAAACGAACTCAGGTAGGAATTATTATTTGGAGGCAGTCTCTACAGTGATCGCCAGTCAATCACGTATCCCACCTGATAAATCAGGCAAGGGAGAGGAACAGGCCGACAAGACGGGAAACTGCACCCGACAGGTTATCCCTGAAAATCTGAGCGGCATTCTTCGCGTGCTCTCAGAACAATTACGACATGCGATCTCTGTCTCATGCCTGCCTAACGGTTGAGATTTTCCTCGTGTATTCCTGGGACACCTACAGTGCCCAGCATAGTAAGATGCTCCTTTCTAGAGTTTAAAATCAATGCGTTGTAAGAATCGCCATTGTGCTGGCTATATTAGAATTGTAACTAAATACCACTGTTTTCCACCTTTATTATGCCACATAAAAACTAGCAGTTTCTCTGCCCAACAGTGTCAGGACCGTCTGTCACCTCTATTCTAACAGCCAGCAGGCAAGCCGAAAGAAAGAAAAAAGGAAAAGGAAAACAGACCAAAAACAGCAACAGCCCTGTGGGTGGGAAAAAAATGTCCAGAGATTGATGATCTGCTACCAATTTACTAGAGATAAATATATTGTCCTATGGGAAAACATTCCTGGCTTGAACAATATGTAAAAATTTAGAAATTCATTTCATTAAAACTTTACTATAGATGTTTCTAATCCAGATTCACTTAGGAAGAGGTACATTATGTTACTTGCTCTTAAGGAGATTCACCTCACTACACATTTCTTTGTGCAGTCAGTGTGCTCACCAAACACCTACTTACCGGTTTTTCTCTTATTCTCTCCCCCCACTTCCTTCCTCTTTTGAGGGTTAAATACACAATTTACATAGGAAACCCAATAACAAAAGGGGTCAAGGAACCCTCACATCCCAACTGAAATACCACTCATCAAATACAACCCAAAAGTAATGGAAGGGTTACAGAGAAACTGCACAATTTTACAAATGACAAACAATGTTCCAGTCATTACACATCACTCATTAAAAACATGCACACATTCCAACAGTGCCCAACAATGCATTCTCACAGCCACATAACAGAAAAGGCAGGAAAAACATCCACAGGAGGAGACCTTAGGATTAAAAGGTAAAGAGAGAAAAGCAATCCAACCTAGAGAAAGAGAAGGCAACAAAAAAGGGAGAGAGAGAAAAAAGAGCCAAAAAACAAAGAGGGGTTCGTTTCACTCTGTAATTTTCCTTTAATATGAGGTCTGTCCAGAAAAGGGTCCAGCCTTTGTTAATATAACAAGAACAGTTTTCGAGACATCGATGTGACCTGGCAGCTGAGGACAGTGCACTGGAATGTGCACGTGTGAACAATGAGGACCTCACTGTACTAGTCAGTAGGGGTGGTAGATGCTGCTGAGTGAGCGTGTGTGCTGCGTGGCCGTCACATTCAAAATGACTGAGTGAGAAGAGAAACGACTCTACATCAAATTTTTTATTAAACTTGAACATTGCTCCACGGAAACTATTCGGATGATTCAGAAGGCTGAAGGTATAGGAACTGGTGGTTTGGGAGCTTCACCACGACAGTGTGCCCACTCAGGCATCATGTCTCGTGCAGAGTTTTTTGGCAAAACACCAAATCACCCAGGTGACCAGTCCCTCTACAGCCCAGATTTGGCGCCCAGCAACTTCCTGGCTTTGCCCAAAACTAAAATCACATTTGAAAGGGAAGCGTTTCGGACCATGGGGGAGATTCAGGAAAATATGACGGGGCAGCTGATGGTGACTGGGAGACCTGCGTGAGGTCCCAAGGTGCCTACTTTGAGGAGGACTGAGGCATCACTGTCCCATGTATAATGTTTCTTGTATCTTGTATCTTCTTCAGCAAATGTCTCTATTTTTCACATTACATGGCTGGGTACCTTTTGGACAGACCTCACATGTTTTACAACATGATATCAACCCTTCAGCAAACACAGCCTGAGAAGCACTGCCCTGACAACTTACAATTTAAGCCATCGTGAAAGTGTTATGTTAATCTTATAAATATATGGTTTATCCTTAGATTTTACTTTTACTGGAAAAAAAAGGAGGCCTTTCCTAAGACGCAGGCATCCCTGTTCCCACTGAACTTTTACTGAAGTGCCAATTAACTTGCAAGCACAGACTCACAGGAGGGTTGAATTCTCTCTCCATTCCCCCCCACCTGGCCTAACTCTCAGGACTACAACTCAACCAACCAGCACATCACACACACGCTCAGGGCTCCAGGAAAGCAGGAGTACTTTCAGAAACAATGTTTTGGAAATAAGAGATTCGACAAACGCAGTAAGGTAGATATGGGGAGCGGGGCAGGTGGGGAACAACAGGTCTTAGTAATATTGTATTCTTTTTGTTTCAGATTACATATGGAGGGAAGACAATCTTTTCAGCGCTTCAACCGTCTGAAGGTCCGTACCGGGAGAGTGCCTGACCACTCGCCCCATCGGAAATGCAACACCCCACCCTCTGCGTCCGGCCTTCCCTGCTCGTTTTTCCCACAGCACAGGCCCATCTTCCCCCACTAGAATTCAAGCTCCGTGAGGACAAGACACAGTGACAATGTTCTCAACGCCTGGCACTGAACCAGCATTCGGGAAATATTTGCTGAATGAGTGAATTTTTCTAAAAACCTCATGAGGCCTTCATTTAATAAGTCTCCATTTCACTTAAAGTGCAGACTTTCAAGGTAACGAACAAAGCTGTACATCAACGCAAATGTGATCTAACTCTGCCTGTCGCCACAGACGGGTTACATGAAGCAGAGGATCAAATCAGCGACTTGGAAGACAAGGCAGAAAAAACACCCCAGCAGAGAAGCAGAAAGAAAAAACATTACTGAAAAATGAGGAGCACTTAAGAAACATTTTGGACAACATGAGGTGTAACCACATCCACGTCATGGGAACACCGGAAGGAGAAGAGAGAAAAGCAAGGGACCGAGAAACTGTTTGATGAAATACTGACTGAAACCTTCCCCAATCTGGTAAAAAAAAAAAAGACATACAAATCCAGGAAGCTCAGAGAGTCCCAAACAAGTTGGGCCCAAAGAGGCCTACACCAAGACACATCATAGTTAAACTGACAAGGCTTAAAGACAAAGAGAGAATCCTAAAAGCTGCGAGAGGAAAGCAGGTAGCTACCCACAAGAGGGCACCAATTAGACTGTCATCTGATTTCTCAACAGAAATGTTTCAGGCCTGAAGGAAGCAGCATGAAATATTTAAGGTGATGAATTTAAAATTGAAGGAGAAATAAGGAGCTTCCCAAACAAGAAAAAGCTAAAGGGATTTGTTAACACCAAACCAGTACTGCAACAAATGTTAAAGGGCTTGCTCTAAGAAAAAGAAGAAAAGAAAAAAGAAGAAAAAAAAACAGAAATAGTCAAACAATAAAATGGCACTAAATATGTATCTCTCAATAATCACCTTAAATGTAAATGCCTTAAACACTCCAACCAAAAGACACAGGGCAGCTGAATGGATAAGTAAACAAGGCCCACATACATGCTGCCTCCAAGAGACCCCCCTCAGATTGAAGGACACAGACAGACTAAAACTAAATGGATGGAAAGGGGGGAAAAAAACTGGGCCAACAATACTTACATCTGACAAAACAGACATAACCCTAGTAAACACTTATGCACCCAACACAGGAGCAGCTAAATACGTAAAGCAAATCTTGATGAGCATAAAGCGAGAGACTGACGGAAATACAGTCAGAGTTAGGGATTTTAACACCCCATTGACTACAATGGATAGATCTTACAGGCAGAAAATCAGCAAGGACACAACAGCCTTAAAGAACACACTAGATCAAATGAATTTAACTGACATTTTCAGAGCATTTCACACCAAAGCAGCAGAATATACACACTTTTCAAACGCATGTGGAACATTTTCTAGGATAGACTGCATGCTAGGACACAAAACAAGGTGCAATGAATTTAAGACTGAAATTATATCAAGCATCTTCTTTGACCACAGTGCTATGAAATTAGAAATCAGTCACAAGAAGAACAATGAAAAACACTCGAAGACATGGAAACTAAATAACATGTTAAGAAACAATGAATGGGTCAACAATGAGACCAAGGAAGAAATCAAAAGCTACCTTGAAACAAGTGAAGATGAGGACACAGCAATCCACAAACCTATTGGGACACTGGGAAATAAATAATACACTGGACACTGGGAAAGCCATCCTAAGAGGGAAATTCATAGCATTACAGGCCTATCTCCAATAACAAGGAAAACCTCAAAGAAACAATCCAACTTCACACTTAAAGGAACCTGAA
>PVKU01005758.1:14684-116906 GCA_004027475.1 Anoura caudifer
AAAAAAAAAAAAAAAAAAAAAAAAAAAAGGAGCAAGGACCCAAATAAATAAAATCACAAATGTAAGAGAAAAAATAACAACTGACACCAAAGAAATACAAAGAATTGTAAGAAAATATTATGAACAATTATACACCAACAAACTAGACAACCTGGACAAAATGAATAGATTCCTACAAACAGACACTTCCAAAACTAAATCAGGAAGAATCAGAGAATCTGAATAGGCATATTACAATTAGTGAAATTGAGGAAGTAATCAAAAAAACTCCCAACTAACAAAAGTCCTGGACAGATGTTCACAGGTGAGTTTTATCAAACATTACAAGAACAAACACCTCTCTTTCTCAAACTATTTCATAAAATTAAGAGGAGGAAAGGCTCTCACACTCATTTTCCAAGGCCAGCCTTATCCTAATTCCAAAACCAGATAAAGACAATACAAAGAAAGAAAATTAAAGGCCAATATCTCTGATGAATACAGATGCTAAACTCCTCAACAAAATACTAGCAAGCCAATTACAGAAATACATCAAAAAGATAATATACTATGATCAAGTAAGATTTATTCTGGGGATACAAGAATGGTACAACAGCCCCAAATCAATATATGTGATTCACCACAGAAACAAAATAAAGGATAAAAGCCACATGATCTTATCAACAGATGGAGAAAAAGCATTTGATAAAATCTAGTACGCATTTATGAAAAAAACTCAGCAAAGTGGGATTAGAGGGAACATAACTAAACATAATAAAAGTCATGTACTACAAACCCACTGCCAATACCATACTCAAGGTACAAAAACTACAAGGGTTCCCCTTAGGATCAGGGACAAAACAGGGATGTCCGCATTCACCTCTCTTATTCAACATAGCACTGGAAGTCCTAGCCACAGCAATCAGACAAGAAGAAATAAAAGGCATCCAATTAGAAAGGAAGAAGTAACACTGTCATTATTTGAAGATGACATGACAGTGTACATGAGAACTCTAAAGATTCCATCAAGAAACTACTAGAACTGAAGAACTGAGTAAAGCAACAGGATACAAAATAAACATCCAGAAATCAATTGCACTTTTATGTCAACAATGATCTATCAGAAAGGGAAATTAACAAAACATTCCCATTCACAATTGCTTCAAAAAGAATAAAGTAACTAGGAATAATTTTAACCAAATATGTACTGAATAAAAGACCTGTACTCAGAAAATTGTAGCATACTGAAGAAACTGAAGAAACTACAAGTGGAAGAATGTACCATGTTCATGAATAGGAAGAATTAGCGTCATTAAAACGTCCATAGTACCCTAAGCAATCTGTAGATTCACCGTACATTCTATCAAAATACCAATGATGTATCTCACAGAACTAGAACAAATATTTCATAATTTTATATGGAACCACAAAAGGCCCCTAAAACAACAGTGATCTCGAGAAGCAACAAAGCTGGAGGCATCACACTACCTAGTATCAAACTATTCTACACGCCCATAGTAATTGAAACAGCGTGGTTCTGGCATAAAAACAGACACAGAGATCAACGGAACAGAATAAAGAGCCCAGAAATAAACCCACACCATTATAGGCAATTAATATTTGACAGAGGAAGCAAGCACATATAATGGGCTAAAGACAGTTTATTCAATAAACGGTGTTGGCAAAATTGGACAGAAACAGGCAGGAAGATGAACCTAAACCACATTCTTACTCCACACACAAGAATAAATGACGTTAAAATCTTGGACATTGCTCATAGCAATATTTTTTGCGATATATCTCCTTGGGCAAGGGAAACAAAAGAAAAAATAAACAGATGGGACTACATCGAACTGAAAAGGTTTCTGTGCAGCAAAGGAAACCATCAACAAAGAAAAGGACAACCCACTGAATTGGAGAACATATCTGCCAGCACATCTAATAAGGGCTTAATATCCAAAATGTATAAAGAACTTATAAAACTCAACACCAAAAAAACAAACAACCCAATTAAACAATGGGCAAAGGACCTGAATAGACACTTCTCCAAAGAGCACGTACAGAGGGCCAATAGACATATTAAAAGATGCTCAGTGTCACTAATTATCAGAGAAATGCAAATTAGAACCACAACGAGACATCATTTCACACCTGTCAGAATGGCTATCATCAATAAATCAACAAAAAAGTTCTGGCAAAGATGTGGAGAAAGGGAAACCCTTTTGCAATGTTGGTGGGAATGCAGACTGGTGCAGCCACTGTGGAAAACAGTGCAGAGATACCTCAAAAAATTAAAAATGGACTTGCCTTTTCACCCAGTAATCTCCCTTCTGGGAATTTACCCAAAGAAACCCAAAACACTTATTCAGAAGAACATAAGTACCCCTACATTCACTGTAGCATTGTTTACAATCACCAAGATACGGAAGCAGCCCAAGTGTCCATCAGTAGATGAGTGGATAAAACAACGATGGGACACTTACACAGTGGAATACTACTGGCCCGTAAAACAGAAAATTTTACCCTTTGTGACAGTACGGTTGGACCTGGAGAGTGTTACGCTAAGTGAAATAAGCCAGGCAAGGAAAGACAAGTACCACATGATCTCACCTGTAAGTGGAATCTAAGGAACAAACTGAGCAAACAAGCAACACAGAGACACAAAGAGCAGGCTGAGAAGTGTAAGGTGGGGTGGGGCAGGGATGGACAGAAAGGACTCTGGACACCGACGACAATGGAGTGACTGCAAGAGCAGGGCGACGTGGAGGTGGAAGAGGGCACCAGTGGGATACAGGGGACCGGGGAAAATGCAGTAAATCTCCACAGCGGTGTTCTTACGAAGAAATTATAAAATGCGAAAGACGAAAGTACACGCCTGGAGACTGCATTCTCAGGTTGAAGAAAATGTACTAAAATCATCTTCACCTTACTTATCCAGTCACACTCTTCTGCAACACTCTCCCTGCAGGTCGACTTGCTCGACATCCAATGGCCGATAAAATCAGTCAGAAGCAAGTCTCCTCTCTGCGGCGGGGCGCTGATCAATCCTCCCTCACCATCCTCGTGCTGCTGTGCACCCCGACCGTGTCCACCCCGTGCTCCTCTCTCCCATCGCTTCCTCACTCAGGACTCCCTCTCCACTGCAAGGGAGCTCTGCTCCTCTACCACTCCCACGACCGTGTCAGACGGACAAAGACCGTGGCACGGCGGTCTTCCAGAACAGGTCAGTTGTCCCCACACTCAGCACCTCTCTTCTCCATTCACGCCCAAGTCTAAAGAAGTGAGCACTGACTCTGCATTCTCAGTGTCTTCCTGCAACAGGTGGACCGTTTATTTACAGCGTTGTTACCCTCACGGTGGCCATTCACAGAAAGCAAGTCACACACGAATGACGGCAGGGCAACAGGACAAGGCGGAGAGCAAACGTGACCGGGCATCACTCACTCCACCCCGGGACTTTGAAAAATTTTAAATATACCTGCCCTTCCTGTCATGAGAACAAAATGGGAACTTTCAAGGAAAGTATTTGGTATATGATAAAACACCACACAAATCTTTATCTATGACGATATTATTATTAAATAAGTTCCATATAATCTGTAAACCAATGTGTCCCCACAGGCTCCAAGCCTCAAATGAGGTCGACAAATCTCCCTTTTCCAGAGAGCAAAAGAAAAACATGATGAAGACAAACTGAATAGCCTGTGATCTACAAAATAAAAACAGTTTGCTTGGGTGTCTGGTATGTTGACCCTAAAGACAATTTCTCAAACAAAACTAAAAATACTGGAACAAAACGAGCAGTGTCTGAAAAATTACTTAGTCTCCCAAGGCAAATGCACCCATTTACAGGCGTAAATGATAGCAAATAATAGTATCATTTCCCCTTTTGCATATGGTGTGTTTGGTTCTCATTACTCTATAAGGCTTATCCTTAAAAACAAGTAATAAAGGAAAAAGTAGCCTGTGGTGATGACACAATACTAAAATGCAAAAACCAAAAGCTAAAATGGATAGCTTGCTGAGATTGTTGATGCAAAAATCAAACTAAAAAACAGATGCCTTGCAAAACATAATAAAAAAATCAAAATAATAACAATTTGACTACAAATAAGTATTGATTTTGAAAACTCAAAGGCAGGTAACAGGTGAAGTTGAAAAGACCAGATGATGCCAAAAATAAATAAATAAATAAGGCATTAAGCCTTTTTATTTTCTATTTTAGCTAAAGAACCAGTAATTTCAACTTTCAACTCTCCTGGGTTGGGTATAGTACTAGGGAACGTGCAGGAAGACAGAGAGAGAAACCAAAATCCTTTATCAGCATCTAGAATTCTACTTATGCACCAAAAGGCCCCTCACATTTGACACATATGCCATGACACTCCCAACTTATTGTGTCTTTAAAAAGCATGCATGCCCTGGGCGGGTCGCTCAGCTGGTAGGAGGACCATCCAGATACATCCAGGTCGTGAGTTCAAGCACATGCAAGACTCAACCAACAAACGCAGGGGTAAGTAGAACAGCACAGGGATGTCTCTCTGTTTCTCCCTAACCCCCTTCCTCTCTCTCTAAAATCGATTTTTTAAAAAGAGCATGCAGGCATTTTAATACCTGCGAACATACCGTTATTTAAGATTTTTCCGTCATTACGATGAGATACTTCCACTTACTGTCTGAACTGTAAAGGTTGGTCTTCACAGAGATATCATTCAGTCAAAAAATTAAGATGTTTAAGCTCATGTTTATAGAAACCTCCACAACACCTTCTGACTTACTGCAAGTCAATCAGGTACATCTGACATAGTTTCAAAACACAGGTTTCCAGAATAACCCTGTGTATGAATTCTGTAATTCACAGCAAACAAAATGATCGAAGTAAAAGGATAAGAAATTTAGTAATTCACCCATTCATTCATACAGCATTTATGAAATCTGCAACAGGAGCTAGGCATTGTACCCAGTCCTGAAAACATACTGGTCCTTAAGACATTAGTTTCAAGGATTTTAGAATCCAGTAGGGAAGACAGGCAAACAAGCAATCCTGCGTGACGAGGGCCACAAAACAAGCTAAGAGCCAGGGTCGGTAGAGTAATGTTTAAGGACACCGTGGAAAGCAACAGGGAAGAGACCAGCATCATAACAAGCGATACACGTACACAGAAATGGAATCATCTTCTGGGGATGCCCACTGTAGTACAGCCTTTCCCCGCCAGGTGCATGTTCTGCATACCCACCTGTATGGGTACCAGCTGGCGTTGTTGTGAGAGGCTGCGTTGTTTCTGGGAAGTTTTTGGAAGACTCTTTCAATGTCCTTTGCCCACTTCATGATGGGCAATGTAGGAGGGCACCTGCCCACACCACACTGAGTGGTCAGCAGTTCTTGACCGACCGTGACATGACACGCACACCCCGCCCTCCCTATTCACCCAATCTCACCAAAGCGACTTTTTCTTTGTTTGTTTCCCTGGATGAAAAAAGTCCTCAAAGGGAAACACTTTGCTGATGTGGAATAGATAAAACAAAAAACAGCAGAAGCACTAGAAGGCACCAAAATCAACGAGTTCAAAAACTGTTTTGAGCAGTGGAAATAATCTCGACAGGTGTATTGCACCAAATGCAGAGTACTCTGAGGATGACTGAGGTGACCGAGGTTGAAACACATACGAATAAACAATTTTTTATATATAAATCCTGGGTTTTGGGGGTTCCCCCTTGTAAGTGGCCTTTTAAAAAGAGGTGTTTGCTTTCCATTTAAGACACTAGACTGGTGCCCAAATGCAAATGTCTTATTAAAAGTAAAATTCATGCCCTGACCAGTGTGGCTCACTTGGTTGGAGTGTCATCTCCTGCCAACCAAAGGGCTGCAGGTTCGATCCCCAGTCAGGGCACATGCCTAGGTTGCAGGCTCGGTCCCCCATCAAGGCCATGCACAAGACGCAACCAATGTTTCTCTCTCCCTTACTCTCTTCCTCCCTTCCCCTCTGTAAGCATGTCCTCAAGTGAAGATTTTTTAAAAAGTAAAATTCATGTTTACAGGGATTAAATTGTTGTAAGGAACATCTGTAATTATTTAAAAGAGAAGTAGTATAAGAATCACAATGAAGTAATCCTCACACTCATAGACCATGAAACCCAATCATACTCCTTGATGTTATAATCATGACTCTGGATACTTTAATAACATGCATCAGAATACCAGTAAAATGAGAAGATTAAAGTTCTGAGGAGTCCCCAAATTAAAAAAAAAGGAGAGAGAGAATTCCTTGGCACCTATCTCCCAATATAGAGGAAAGGGGAGAGTACAATGCAAAGAAAGCCACTTTACAAATTTCTCCCGGTTCCTGTTTTTCCCCACAGCTGCCCGAAAGCAACAAAGCCACACATAAAAAGTGATGGGGAGTAATGGAAGGCCCACCCCGGAGAGCACACTTACCTGCAAAGCTTTATTCTCTTTAAGCTCCAACCCAAACACATTGCGCCGCTTCACCTTAAAGAAATCGGCGTCAAGTCCATCTTCCTCCTCCTCCTCATCACCATCTCCGGCCAGGAAGCGCAAGGGGGCTTCCTCGTTCTTTGGTGACTCATCAGTGCTAGGGACAGAACCAGGCTGACACCCTTCAGCTGTTCTCAGTTTCTCTTCTGTTTCTTCTTCATCTTCCTTCTCCTCTTCTTCATCATCACTGATGCCATCAGCCAGTCCAAACTCCGTCCCTTCTGGTCTTTTCCCACCTTTCTGAAGGATGGACATTTTCTCATTGAAGTAGGCTCTGAATTCCTCCACTTCATCATTGGTGAGGGAGGGAGCCCTTGGCTCGCTTACTTTATTATCTTGGCTCTCTACCGATTCTTTGGTGGGTTGTTTCTGCATTTTCTGAAGAAATCTTACCCGTGGTGCCACAGCAAGACCAAGAGACCTTCAATATGGGCAAATAAAAACAGTTATCTCAATACACTGATGGCATGTTAATGGTTATTATGAAACAATTTCTCAAGAGCTGAGATCTATTTTCACAGCATTTTCCCAAGAAAATGTTCCTCTGAGATACAAAATCTTGACAGGTTAGACGATCCAACAGGTAAGCCAGAAAATACCAACTACCTGTCATAAAACACCAAAGACACCCCCTTTTTCATTAAGGGGTTAACTTGTCATAAGGAGCATGAGATCAGAAACAAAAAAACTCAAGTACTAGATGTGCCTATTTCCAGCTGAACCCTTCCAGCCTCAGCTTCTTCAAACATGGGACAGCACCACCGACCAGATCCACCTTACAATTACTGTGGCGCCCTGATATACTACCCACATGAAAACACTTCATAAAATGTAAACTCTAACGCTGAAAAGTACATGACCATGAAAGCACAAACCAGTTCTCCGCAAAGAAAAAGCTCCAGTATCATCGTCCTCCTCCGTTAGAGACCTGATATGACATCATCACTCTATCCAAAAGACTCTTAAACCAGAGGGCACAGAAAGAAAAAATTATTTTCTCCCTCTAATATCAAGATTCACTTCATGATCAGCTTCTCGGTTCCTGCTGACGGATTGGAAATCAACTCTTCAAGCAAGGTCCGCTGTGAAAAGCACCTCACGTTACAACACGAGCCCACTGCCTTTTTCCTGTACGACATGGTTCACAGACAGTGAGAGGTACAATGTGTACGGTGTAGGTTCATACACAGGACTGTCAAGGTTTAAATCCTGGCCCTGCCACTTACCAGCCATGGGATCAAAGGACGTTACTCTACGCCTCAGTTCCCGCCTTTGCAACATGGTGTGGCAAGAGTACCTACATCACAGGGTTGTTGTAAGAATAAAGTGTTCACAGACACAACACACTTAAACGCAGTGCCTCACGTACAGACTGCCACGGCTGAGAACGCACCGTTGTCACTGTTCACGGGCCAGGGATCAGGGTCACGAGCTCCTATTAAATCATTCCTCTCGTGTGCTGCAGTTACATTCACCTCTCTCTCTCAGCTCCCAAAACTTGGGGCTCCCTTCAGGGAGGAATGTACACTATACCGCTTTAATTTTAACAGCTAGCACAACAAACTGCACATAATAACTTTTCAAAACATGCTTCTTTAGTAAAATAGTTTTATATTTTAAAGTGTTTTATTGATTATGCTATTAAGAGTTTTCCCAATTTTTCCTCCTTTCCTCCTCCTCTCCTCCCCAAACCCTCCAGCATTCCCCACCCCTTAGTCCATGTCCATGGGTTGTACATGCAAGTTCTTTGAGCCCTGTTTCCTACACCATTCTTAACCTCTCCCCGTCTACTTTATGCCTACCAATTATGCTTCTTCCTCCCTGTACCTTTCCTTCCCTATCCTTCCCCTCCTCTTCCCCACTGATACCCCTCCACGTGATGTCCATTTCTCTGATTCTGTTCCTGTTCTAAGCTTAGTTTTTGTTTTCATTGTTTTTCTTTTAGGTTCAGTTGTTGATAGTTGTGAGTATGTTGTCATTTTACCGTTCATAGTTTTTTATCTTCTTCAATTGCTTAGATACGTCGCTTCAACATTTCATACAATAAGGGCCTGGTGATAATGAACTCCTTTTAACTTGACCTTATCTGGAAAGCATTCATCTGCCCTTCCATTCTAAATGAAAGCTTTGCTGGATAGAGTAATCTTGGATGTAGGTCCTTGCTTTTCATGATTTCAAATACTTCTTTCCAGTCTCTTCTTGCCTGTAAGATTTCTTTTGAGAAATTACCTGATAGTCTAATGGGCACTCCTTTGTAGGTAACTCTCTCCTTTCCTCTTGCTGCTTTTAAGATTCTCTCTTTATCTTTAATCTTGGGTAACCTAATGATAATGTACCTTGGTGTGTTCCTCTTTGGGTCCAACTTCTTTGGGACTCTCTGAGCTTCCTGGACTTCCTGGAAGTCTATTTCCTTCACCAGATTGGGGAAGTTTTCCTTCATTATTTCTTCAAATAAGTTTTCAATTTCTTGCTCTTGTTCTTCTCCTCCTGGCACCCCTATGATTTGGATATTGGAACATTTAAAGCTGTCCCAGAGGTTCCTAAGCCTCTCTGCATTTTTATGAATTCTTGTTTTTTCATTCTGTTCCAGCTGAATGTTTATTTCTTCCTTTTGTTCCAAACTGTTGATGTGAGTCCCGGTTTCCTTCCCATCACTGTTGGTTCCCTGGATATGTTGCTCTATTTCACGTTGGGTAGCCTTCTTCTGTTCTTTCACTTTGAACCGAGCTCAATCAGTTCTGTGAGCATCTCGATCACCAGGGTTTTGAACTCTCCATCAGACAGGTTGGCTGCCTGTCTCCTCATCGCTTAGCTCCTTTCCTGGAGTTCTGCTCTGTTCTTTCATCTGGGCCATATTTCTTGTCTTGTGGCACCTGTTATGTTGCAAGGGAGCATGGCCTTAGGTATTCATCTGCAGGGCAACCCTATGTGCCGCACTGTGGCACCGTCTGTGGGGGAGGGGCCAGAGAGAGAGCAATGCAGCTCGCCTGCTTGGCTCTAACCCTGCTTTCCAAAGAAATCTCATGTGAGATTGGGAGGTCCTCCTGCCATGGCAATCCCTCCCTAGTTTGCAGCTAGCTTTTAGTCTTAGTTCCCATTCAGCCAGTCCTGCCTCACTTGGCAGTCCGCCGCCACCGCGGGTCCTTCCAGCCAGGCCTGCCCTTGCGGTCCTCAGCCTTGCTGGGTGACCTCTCAGCCAGCCCTGCTCGCTAGGTCCACCTCTTTCCTACGGGTGTCCTCCACCCGCCTGGCTGCCCCTCTCCTTCCTACCGGTCTGACTGAATGTTGCCTTAATTCCTTCACTGTCAGAGTTCTGTTCAGTTTGATTTTTCTGGCACTTCTGGTTGTTTCTGTTTTTAGATTGGTTGTTATCCTCCTTTTGGTTATATTAGGAAGCAAAGGGTTTCTACCTGCACCTCCATCTTGGCGGGAACCCTCTGTACACACAAACCCACCCTAGCGGGCAGCTCTGCAGTGTAGTAAAATAATTTCAAATCTGTATTACAACCTGCATGCATAGCACTGCTTTAAGTATCAAAGTCTTCTAAAAAATTATAGATCAAGAAAATTATAGCTCTATGAGTAAACATCCACAAAAAATTAACTAAAAATAACAAATTAAACTGCACCAATAATTTAGGCTCCCAAGTTAACTTTCTGCCTTCCCTAAGCATCATCAATAAAAAGCACAGGTCTTCAACTGTAAACGGATGAGATCAATTGGCATCCGCGGCAATAAATTGTCCCCTGCATAGGGTCTCACCGTGTTAAGACCTGTGTCTCTCCTGTTTGCTAATCTCTGAGCTAAGCCGTTTAGAAAACCAGGACAGACCTTATGGAGCAAAAAAATTGGCTAATAACCTAAACCATGATGCGTACTCAGAAACGGTAAAATCAGTAACTGGCACACACGCAGACAAATAAAAACGCATTATCTACGCCAGGTTGCTGCCGTCCATTTCCCAGGTGGTCAGCGGCCTCGCTTCCGTCACCCAGCAATTTGAATGGTTCTAAGACGTTACAACTGACAAGTCGCCTGTTGTATCACGCTTGCAATCCAACATGAAGAGCAGAAAGCGCAGCTCACCCAGATGCAGGCTTTTACTGCACTCAGTTTAAAGGCAAAGACACTCAAATTCCTGGAGAGCAGACCAGCTACACAGACCTTGCCTTGAAAGTACATGCAGTATTTCATCACAGACTGGGAAATCTCATGCCGAAATTCGAAGCGTTATTAACCTCCAGGGTGCTTCTACTGGATTTTGTCACTGCTTTTTCCACAGGCAGAACCCCACTGGAAAATGGACATAGCTACCTATGAGGACCTATAAGAAACACCAAGACGCAAAGAACAGCTAGATAACAGCAGCACAAAATACCTTTTAGAATGAGGGAAGAACTGACCGAGAGACTTTTAGCCAAAGCATGCCAAGAGCTATCTGTTGCAATGCAGGCCAGCATTTCAGAGAACAAAGAGGACTACGGACATTCAAGATTTCACAGAATGCTTATCAATTGCACTCCACCTCCTTTAAGACTGAACTATAGGAAGCTGCCAGGGTAACTTTAAGGCCTTTATACTTAAAAGAAAGAAACTTCTTCTTGATAAGGACTGAATGCTCAGGTAGTTTTCCAGCTTATACAATCTTTTTCTCTGAACTTTAGAAGATTCTCTTAAGCCTTAGGCAGAGCAGTTTAAAGGACACTTGGAGAACCAGATTTCAAGGAGATTCCCTCCAACTTTGCAGATTCACAGATAGAACTATAACACGAATACTTACAAGGCATATTCAGGTATGGGTAACTTGTTCACATCAAATATTTCTTTATCCTTCATCAGGAATACTGAACGGATATAGGAGACAAAACACTGTAAAACAGGTTTAAATATATGACATAATAGTTAGAAATAAAAAATGAATTTAAAGCAAGATAAAATTAACCAAAGGGATAAATCCAACAGTGGTGAAAAACCTCAAAAATAACTAAAAATTAACCAAAGGGATAAATCCAACAGTGGTGAAAAACCTCAAAAATAGTTGAGTATATCCCCTCATTCCACAAAAAAAAAAACCCTTTTTTAAAACTGTAATATTAAAAAGACTTTAAATTTGGTGTCATCAAGCCAACTCAAAATAGAATATCACCTCCTCAGAAAACTATTCTAGAAGTTATTCTCATTCAGTTGCAACATGATGTCACGGGGGAAAACAGAGGCTTTGGAGTAATACAGATGATAACCTGAGCTCCATACTTCACTTGCTGAGAAAGTTTTATTTCTCTGAAAGTTCTCTCATCTATCAAACAGATGTAATAGCACCTTCTATTGCAAGAATTAAATAAGAAAACGCATGGAGAACACCAGGGCTTATTTTCCAGGATACAGAAAGTATCACTAAGTGCTCATTAGTAATAATTATTACTGTAGTAGTCAAAGGACAAGTTTTCTAGCAAAACACAATTTTACTGGATCTAATTAAATTCAATTTAATAAAATCATGACAGGAACCCATTTACTCCTGAAGCTTATTCCTTTTCCACTGTAATTTCAGGTAATTCATCATTATAATTTCAAGTAATCTGTCCCGGTGCAATATATTCTTCTGTTTGCTTTTCACTATCTTTATGCCAAGAACTGTACAAACCAAAAATTAAACATGGTCGGTTTGTAAAACAAGCAGGTAACAAAGATTATAAAATACTCTCAGCAGGCATTTTTATTCTAGATCTTAAAATTAATTTTTATAAAGTATATTTAATTCTCATTGTATATTTCTAAACTTCACATTTTCTCTAACTTCATACTAATGCTCCCTTCAAACCAGTTACACAAATCTTCATACCATCTTCTCTGTCTACACAGACAGGATCATGAATGGCTGCAGTTCAAGTACAATTTCTCCCCCAAAACATCACAGGAGGGTCCAACCCGTGGCCTGCGGGCCACATGCGGCCCAGGACGGCTATGAATGCGACCCAACGCAAACTCGTAAATTTACTTAAAACATTGAGACTTCTTTGTTTTCATTTGTGTTTGTGTGTTTAATGTGTGGCCCAAGACACCTCTTCTTCCAGTGTGGCCCAGAGATGCCACAAGGCTGGGCACCCCTGGAAGAAATCACCCAAGTTGCTTATCACTTTTGTTCCGCACAGATTAAAACCAAAAGCTAGAAAATCACTTCTATGAAACCAGAAAGCTTGCTGCTGCGGGGAATACAATCATAGCCATTCTGCTAAGCCATGCGTGAAACCCAATAAATCACATCATTTGTTTCAATATGCTATTCCACAATCTTTGTTCCGGCAGGCTCATTTTGTGTTTTGCACAAACCAGTGAAACAATATCCTTCCAGTGTTTCATATTTCCCAATTCATAACTGAATGACCTCCTAGGTATGTGATAAGTCATGACATATAGAATTTATATACATTATTGTAAAATGTGCATACTATTTCCAAAGCTTTTAAAAGAAAGATTTAACTCCTAACTTGAAAGTGTGTCCACTACACAAAACATGTCTGTTCCCATATAGATGTCCAAAAGATCTAAAAAGAAAAAAACATGTTTAAAGGGCTTTTCATTAGATTTCGGGTGAAATGAGCGTATTACAGAAGTCCACCTTTCAACAGTTCTTTACTTGGTTTTCTTCTATTGTGGGGTTAATTTTTCCTGACGTTATCATAAAGTTCTAAAGAAAGGCAGGCCTCATTTAGAATCTGAAGTCTGCCACTTAATAGCCATGTGGCCCTGGACAACTTTTAATTTTCTGAAAATACTGTATAGTACTATACACTCATCTATAAAATTGAATCAGCATCACCCACCTCACAGGTTTGGGGAAGATTAAAACAATTCACAAACTGTCACATAAAAGTCATGTCATGGCTAAGTACCTGGCACATGGTAAGCATTCAAATTTTAGCTTTCATCATGTTACTTGAAGCACAGTGATGATAATTTGATAAAACATAATTTTTTTTAAGCATAAGAAAGATCTGTTCTTTAGAAGTAAAACTTCCTTGCTAAAATATCCAGTTTCAAAACGACACCATAAAAGCTTGACTATGACCAGTTTTGGCCTGAGCGCTTCCTTATTAGGTGCCCTGTCCATAAAACGCCTCCGTTTTCTCCTCCCATTTGTCCGCTGAACCAGAACCAAATCTCTGAGCCCCTGCCCTCTCCCTCGTGGCTGACACATCCCAGCAAGTGCAGATGTAGCCACGGTACGCAGGTCTCCCGATCACGATATACAAGTGAAAGAGCGCTGAAAACGAGGAGCTCCATGACAAGGACGCAAATATTCGTCACTTCAAGGGCTGGGTAGCTGTGCTCATGATGCAAACTAGTTTCACATCTTCCTTTTCGAAAGAATCTACTGCTGGGGACTCTAAGAACCGAAAAATACGTTTAACCAAAAGTAACACTTCTTTTTATATTTGCTAATCAGGAGAATCTCAAAGTCCAAAAAAGTAATTTAGCAAAATTAAGTTATATTTATAATTAAGATCTCAAGTCCTAAAGACAACTTAGCAAAGTGTTATGCTTTCTAGAAGTTTAACTTAATATCAGAGGAGATGTTAATCCTACAGTCAGGAAAGTGCAGTCGGCAGTCAGCACCTTTACACAGGAGTCAAACGTTCATAACTTCTCAAGTGCACGGAAATCGGGTCACTGCACCGAAAAATCATCTTTAGAGGGCTTTCTACGAACAAGTAACAGACATTCTCCCGATTACTATAGGAAATGTACGTGTATTTCTTTTACATATAAAATATATGTAGTCTTTTAAAAGTTTATATATATATAAAATATATAATTCTTTTAAAAGGTAAAAAATAAGCTAATCTTACTTGAAAATTATACCACTTGAATATCTGAGGCCTAACCATGCAACCAGAAGAATGAGAAAATGATTAAATTTAACTTTAATATACGTATGCTCTATTCCAATGAAGGTATCTCATTCAAAAAATGACTTACCCTCTGAGCTCTTTCTTTTAAATCTTGATCTTGAGCTAAAAACGACTCCAGTTTTTTCTGGACATCTATAAGTTTTTCTGGATTTATTCTTTGTAACAAAAAGATAAAAGTCAAACTAAGACGTTTCAATCTTGGAAACTGAAACTAGTACAGAGAATTTTCCTGTTTTCCTTAGTACTTTTAAATCTGTAACATTATTTCTTATCTATGAGCCAGATTAAACTCAAATTACGCTAGACAGAAAGTTGACTCTCTTACATATTATTAATAATACCAGAAAAAGAAATGAAAGATCAAAGATCTGTAAACACCCAGGCTGAGCGAGTGAAAGATACTGAGGTTAATAAATAGCACAATTAGCACTGGTAACTGAAGTCCGTAAGGTTAGAAAGTAGCCTTTTGTGGGAGATCAATCATTGATGGATGGAATAAATGAAATCTAATGTCATTTGTATTATTTCCATTTTCAGTCAAATATCATAAAACCGACTTCAAATACACAAGTGGCCAAGAGATATTAATATCATTTTCCTTTTCTGAATATTAAGCATAATATAAAAGAATCATTACTTAACTCTGCCCAGTTAGGCTACAGAAATAAATTAAGTTCTTACGAGGGTACGGGTCTCACAAAAGAAACCCATTTGTTGTCCTGATTTTGGACTGAACCACTCTGTTCACGCAAGGCTGACGTGATGACAGGCACTGGCAGATTAGGTGGTTTTAGTCAGTTTTTTTTTAATTATAGTAAATTTCAAAATATACCAAGGTAGACAACTTTCACTCAGACAATTACCACCTCACAGCCAATGTTGTTTCATCTAAAGTCTTTCCACTCCTACCCCCAATTAAACAACCTTCCCAATTATTTTCCTCCAAATAAAAGCCAGGGTGTTTCGTGGACCCCAAAACAAGTGAGCCTCGATTCAGCTCTGCTAACACTCAATCTGAGTATCATCAATGACAGGGGAGTACAATCCTCTGAAATGAACAAATAACCCTGAGAATTTTCATCCCGGAGGTTTAGTTCTTTCAACCATCAATGTCCCTTAAAGCCAACAAGTTCCATTTTTTATCGTATTTCCTCTACCAACAGTCTTCTCAGAAAGTTAAAAAACAAACAAAAAAGTCACAAACCAAAAGCAGAACACATTAGAGGGAGGAGGGAATCAGGCACATACAATCAGGCATAATAATTTCATGCCTTCAGTACCTGAGCAATAACATCATGACACAAAGTAGTTCCTACCTGATTTCCTTCACAGGCACTTTCTTCTGGAGAAGCTGCTGCACCATCCCTTTTTCTTCCGAAGGAAGCAAAATTAATAAAGCTTCACCGTCCTCTTTATACCTAAACAAAAAGCAAATAAAATCTCTTCCACATCAACACAATCTACATTTTATATTCTAACAGTTTGATAATAGGCAACATGGAAGCAAGTTCGCCTAATTTAGTAAATAGTAGAAATACCATTTCATTTAACTCCTATGGCAACAGGAAACTGGGACTCTAAGTATCTTTTTAAAATTTTCATCACTACTTATAACACCTAGTGACTTTGTAGCTATACCATAGACCCTAAGAAACAAATCAAGCAGAAATTTTTTTCATGTCTAATTTTTATTCTGAAATGGAAAGCACTTCTGAATTAAAGTAGTTGGCATACAATATTATGAGAGTTTCACGTGTAGAACATAGTAAAAGGGATCTCCAGAAAAAGTCCGCTGCCCATCTGTCACCATACAAAGTTCCTGTGATATTGATATAATTAATATTCCCTGTGTTGCACTTCACAGCTCCATGACTTATAATTTAAGTTTGTACCTCTTAACCCCCTTAACCTTTTGCCCGTAACCCCACCGCCCAGCCCTCTGGCAATTGTCTTTTTTTCTTTTTCTTTTTTTTTTTTTTGTACCTATAGGTTGGTTTGTTTTGTTTGTTCATTTTAGTTTTTTTAGACTCCACCCCTAGGTGAAATGCAAGAGTATGTGTCTTCCTCTGACTTAACTGCACTTGGCGTGACGCCCTCCGGGTCTATCCGTGCTGTCACAAATGGTAAGATCTGTTTCTTTTCCAGGCTGAGTAACAGTCCAGTGTGTTCTCCGCATGTGCACACACATCCACTTCTGTATCCATTCATCCAGTGATGAGCACCCGGGTTGCTTCAGTAACCGGCTATTGTAAATAATGCTGCAGCTAACAGAGACGGGCGTGTACCTTTCTGAATTGTCCCGCTTCTGGGGGCTTATCTGAAGGAAATTGCTGGGTCCTTCTTTGTCTCCTGTTATATAGCCTTTGTTTTAAAGTCTTGTGGTCTGACTAAATATTGCTATCCTAGCTTCTCTTTTTTTTTCATTTCCATTTTCAGAAAATATCTTTTCCATTCCTTTATTTTCAGTCTCCATGTATCTTTAAATCTGCAGTCTCAAATAGGCAGTATACGTAGGGGTCCCATTTTATTTATTTATTTATTTTTAACCATTCAGTCATCCTGTTTTTGCAATGGAGCACTTAGTCAACTTTATTTGAAGTAATTATTGATAGGTATGTGTTTATTGCCACTTAATTGTTTTCATACTACATTTGTAAGTGGTTGGTCTACTATCTTTACGATATGTTTGCCTTTACCACTGACATATTTTTTCATATATTTTCTTATTTCTAGTTTTGGCCTTTTCTTTTCCACTTAAAGAATTCCCATTAACATTTCTTGTAATGCTGGTTTCGTGGTGATGAACTCCTTTAACTGTTACTTGTTTGAGAAAATCTTGATCTCTCCTTCAATTCTGAATGATAACCTTGCAGGGCAGAGTGTTTTCGGTTGTAGGTTTTTTTCTTCCATCACGTTGAATATATCATTCAGCATGCAAAGTTTCTGTTGAAAAGTTGGCTGACAGTCTTATGGGAATACCCTCGTATGTAACTAGTTGTTTTTCTCTTTCTGGTTTTAAGATCCTCTCTTTAACTTTTATCAACTTAATTATAACGTACCTTGGTGTGGGTCTCTTTGGGTTTATCTTGTGTTGGGACTCTGTGCTTCTTGGACTCAATGTCTGTTTCCTTTGCCAAGTTAGGAAAGTTTTCAGCCATTATTTCTTCAAGTAGGTTTTCTGTCCATTTCTCTCTCTTCTCCTTCTGGGGCCCCTATGATTCTAATATTAGTACATTTGATATTGTCCCAAAGGTCCCTTATGCTGTCTTCCTTCTTTTTATTTTTTTTTTCTTTTTGATCTTCCAGTTGGGTGACTTCCACTATCCTGTTTTCCTGATTGCTGGTCCATTTCTCTGTGTCATCTGATTTGCTGTTAATTCCCTCCAGTGAGTTTTTAATTTCAACTGTCACATTCTTCAGTTCTGTTATATCCTTTCTTAGAACTTTAAAGTCTTTGTTCAAGTTGCTGAAGTTCTGACTTGAGTTTTTTTCATTTGGAGAGTTGAGTGAGCATCTTTATGACTATCACTTTGAACTCTTCATCTACTAGACAGCTTACCTCAGTTTCATTTAGTTCTTTTTTAAAAATATATTTTATTGATTATGCTATTACAGTCGTCCCATTTCTCCCCCATCATTCCCCTCCACCCTGCACACCCCCTCCCACCCACATTCCCCCCTTTAGTTCATGTCCATGGGTCATAAGTTCTTTAGCTTCTACTTTTCCCAACTATTCTTGCCCTCCCCCTGTCTATTTTCTACCCACCATCTATGCTGCTTATTCTCTGTAACTTTTCCCCCTCTCTCCTCCTCCCACTCCCCTGTTGATAACCATCCATGTGATCTCCATTTCTGTGTTTCTGTTCCTGTTATAGTTTGCTTAGTTTGCTTTTGTTTTAGGTGTGGTGGTTAATATCTGTGAGTTTGCTGTATTTTTTACTGTCGTATTTTTTATCTTCTTTTTCTTAGATAAGTCCCTTTAACATTTTATATAATAAGGGCTTGGTGATGATGAACTACTTTAACTTGACCTTATCTGAGAAGCACTTTGTCTGCCCTTTCATTCTAAATGAAAGCTTTGCTGGATAGAGCAATCTTGGATGTAGGTCCTTGCCTTTCATGACTTGGAATACTTCTTTCCAGCCCCTTCTTGCCTGTAAAGTCTCTTCTGAGAAATCAGCTGACAGTCTGATAGGAACTCCTTTGTAGGTGACTGTGCCCTTATCCCTTGCTGCTTCTGGAATTCTCTCCTTCATTTTAATCTTGGCTAACACAATTATGATGTGCCTTGGTGTGTTCCTCCTTGGGTCCACCTTCTTTGGGACTCTCTGAGCTTCCTGGACTTCCTGGAAGTCTATTTCCTTTGCCAGATTGGGGAAGTTCTCCTTTATTACTTGTTCAAATAAGTTTTCCACTTGTTGTTCTTTCTCTTCCCCTTCTGGTAGCCCTATAATTCGGATGTTGGGACATTTAAAGATATCCTGGAGGTTCCTAAGCCTCTCCTCATTTTTTTGAATTCTTGTTTCTTCCTTCTTTTCTGATTGGATGTTTCTTTCTTCCTTCTGGTCCACTCCATTGATTTCAGTCCCAGTTTTCCTCCCATCTCTATTGGTTCCCTGTGCGTTTTCCTTCACTTATTGTAGCCTTCATTTGTTTATCTAATTTGTGACCAAAATCAACCAATTCTGTGAGCATCCTGATCACCAGGTCTTTGAACTGTGCATCTGATAGGTTGGCTATCTCTTGGTCACTTAGATGAATTGGCTCTGGGGCTTTGATTTGTTCTCCCGTTTGAGCCATTTTGGGGGGATTTTTTTAGTCTGGTCATGGCTGTTACTTAGTGAGGGGTAGAGCCTTAGGTGTTCCCCAGGGTGGGGCAGCCCAGTTGCTGGGTAGTGACACCGTATGTTGGGGCAGGGTCCAAGAGGGAACAATGGTGCTTGCTCTAATATCTCTGGGATTCCAGTTCCTTCCGCCACTTCCCCTTCACCTGGATTATCTGCGCGTGAATGTGGGACCACCCGGTCAGCCAGCCGCCTTGCACGGCTTCACTGGGTCTGCACCGTTGCCACCCCGTGCCTGGGGTCCACTAGCCACCACCTGCACGCCTGGGGTCTGCCAGCCACTGCTTCCTGCGCGCCCAGGGCCGCCAACCTCCACTTTTTCCTGCCGCAACTCCGCCCCTCTTACCGGTCTGGATGAATGGTTGTTGGACTTCTGTACAGTTCAATTTTTCTATCGGTTATAGTTGTTTTCTTGTTTCTAAATCTTTATTGTCCTCAATTTTGGTTGTGCGAGGAGGCACAGTGTCCACCTACACCTCCATCTTGGCCGGAAGTCTCATTATCATTTAGTTCTTTTCCTGGGGTTTTGTGCTGTTTTTTTGTTTGGAACACATTCTTTTCTATCCTTATTTTGCCTGTTTGTTTCTATGTATTTGTATTAGGTAGGTAAGTTAAATCTCTTGATCTTGAAAAAGTGGCCTTATTTTCCTGGGAGGCCCTTATTTAAAAGATGCCCCCCTTGTCACCAGAGCCAGGTGCTCTAGAGGGTGAGCTAGCAGAGCCTCCTGCTGTGGCTGAGCCACAGCTTCTATGGACACACTGGCAGAGAAGGATGGTATCTGGCCTGCCGGCTGCGAGGCCAGGCCACGGCTGCTGCAGGCTCACTGGTGTGCAGGACAAGGCTTCCACGTGGCTGGCTGCGAAGTCCACCCCGCTGCTGCAGACACACTGCTGTGTGCTGGTACTGAGCCACTACCGGCAGGGCAGGAAGCGTTTTGGAGGGGTGCTACCCTGGGCAGGTCCTCAGGGAAACGCCAGGGTGGGGCGAACAGCAGGGTTAATGGACAGTGTCCGATGTGGCACCTGCCAGTGTCAGACCAGCAGGTTAAAGAAAGGGGAAAATGGTGCCCATCAGCACCTGTGACACGAGCAAGTTCCAAAGGATCCCTGTCCATCCAGCACACACCCTAAAATTAGTCAACGTATCACCTTCACATATGGCCCAGCCGCTTTTCCAACTGCTCCCTCCGTGCCAGAACTCAGAAAGAACACAACCTGGGTTCCCTACAGCCTCACTGGTTTTCAGAGCCAGATGTCATGAGGTCTCCACGTCCTGGTTCAGGTCAACCAGGCTAGGGCTCGGACCCTTTGCTCTTTGGGGACAGCGACCTCTGCGGCTGTGATAACCTCCCACTCGTGAGCCACTGCATGAGGTGTAGGGCGTAGGGTAGGTCCTGACTAGGCTTAGTCTCCACTCCTCCTACCCTTTTCAACGTGGCTTTTCCTTGGTATCTGTAGTTGTAGAAAATCGGTTCCGCTAGTCTTCAGGTGGTTCTCAGAGACAGCTGTTCTATATGTAGTTGCAGTTTTGGTGTCGATGAGAGGAGGTGAGCTCAGGATCTTCCTACTCCAGCACCCTGAACTTGAATCCAGGAGCCTTGCCCCTAAATGCCAATTTAGCTTGTCCACGAACACTCATTCCCTGTGGTTGGTGCAATCCCACAAGAAACGTGCCTCTGGACAGGATCACCTGGGTCACTGCCCCTAAACAGAATTTCTTAAATGGCTCTCTACCTATAGCAAGGAGACGACTTCTCACTCAAGCCCCTAGGAGCAGCAATTTTCCCCTAGAAGGCTACGGTGCACCGGTGCACCACAAGAATTTGTAAAACGTGCAGTACCTGACTATTCAGTCAGGGGCACTGACCTCTTTTCCCTTAGACTCACACATAAAAAGGAAAAAAAATGGCAACCACCAACACAACACCAGATATCCAATGTAAATGAATCAAAATTATGCCTGTATTTTTGCCAGACTGACAAAAAATATATTTGTGTGTGCTACAGAATTTCAGCAATTAGTTTAAGTGTGAGATGTGATGAAAAAAGTTGAAAATTGCCGCACTGGAGTGCTGTAATAAAGTTAATCATTTAATAACCATGAAACCCAATACATTAATGAAATCTAATCAGCTTCCCAGGGACCTGACTAACAAGAAATGGATCTCTACCCAGGTAAAGAAGCTTGCCTCTAATCCAGGTTCTTCTTTTCCCTTAGCTAGTAAAACCTCATTTCATGCTGCACCACCAGGAATTTCTAAAGAAGCAGGCCGTAAGGCACCCACAGTGACCCACGCGTCTTGTGCTATGTGAACACAGATTTCCCTGACACCTCAGTGCCAACTACTACATCAAGCAGTAAGACACAATGGAACTGGGTATTCGTGGACATTTTTTTAAAAGGCACCCAAAGTAATCTCAAAGTATTTCTTCGGGGTTCATTCCATAAAATAAGAGGGGCAAGTTTTTATAGTTAACCAAATAAACTATTTACTGAGAAACCGTGCCAGGGATAAACCAGAGAACAGGAAGAAATAGAAGATGAATATCCCTGTCTTCAGTGATCTAACAATGCAGTTGACCAGAAAAGACACACACACACACACACACACACACGCAAGAGATCTAGGAAAAAGCCCGAAAATGGTGTATGAGTGTCAAAGGACAAATGCAGGCAATAAATGCCATGAGCCCAAAAGTGAAAAGAGACTACTCGGGTTTAGCCAGAGAAAAAGGAAACAGAGCAGATGGAATTCGAGGTACATCTTGAAAATGGAACAGGAAAAGGCTAAGGTAGCCCAAGGGGGGAGAACGGCATGAACAAAGAAACGGAAACCGGAAAATGCAAGGCAAACTGGGTGCTAACGACGGGAGAAAGTGAAGCCAGCGCAGGGAAGCAAACAGCAGGACAGACCGCCGTAAAAGCGCACTGGAGTCGGCTTCGGGAGGCCCCTTGGAGGCCTCGAGAGCATGAGACTGAGCACCACCGCGCGCCAGCAGAATCTCACCGCTGACCGCTGGAGGGGAAAAGCGTTGACCTGTTCACGGCAAAGACAGAAGGGCCGTTTCCGCCCTGCAGGCTGACTTTTTGCACTTGACAGATGAGGTGCAACGCCAGTGTGGTGCCTTGACAGAGGTTAAGTGTGTGTGTGTCTGTATCTGCACGCAGACACACAGAAAAGTAGGAAATAGGTCAGAACTGTTCAAGTTTTAAGCTACTTCACAATTTTTTTTAAACATTAAGGACCACTATATCCCAAGCACTGAAGCAGAGGGACAAAAACAGACACACATCCGCTGTCGCAGAGCTTGCGTTCCACCACGGACGGACGTCAAAACGAGGACCCGTGAAACGGGTGAGCATTCCAGCACACGTGCAGGCAGCTGTGAGAACATACAAGGGAGAGTCCTACTGAATGCAGTCCGGGAGCCGAGAAGCCTGCTCCAAGGAAATGACCTCCACCTAAGAGCCGAGACCTAGAGAACCAGTGGAAATCCATCAAACATCAGAGGGTCAATTTTCCAAGGGGCAGAGGCAGCCGATGACACAGTCAGGTTTTGTCTTCCTGATGCTTATCTGCTTTTCCTAGACTTTCTAAATGCGTGTGTATTAAAGGATAAGGCTGAACGTATAGGGGGGCGGGGGGCAGAGCAGGTCCACACGTACACGTGGAGCGCACGAAACACAGTCTGTTCTTCTAGTATCATTCATTGTGCTGTTGCGTTTCCACACGAACAGCTGTGACCCTACTTCTGCCCCACCCTGTATGTATCCCTTTCACTGGGTGGACTTCCTAACTGAAAAGCCAGCAGCAAACACCTTCCTCATTGTACTTCAATACAGACTAGCGTGACTGAATGTTTCACCTTCATTTCCTATAAGAAATACGAATTTAAGGCGCCCCCTAAGCACTGTTGGACTAAGCTAACTGTGAAGGCAGCGATGATTCATATATGAAGTAGTGAGGCAACAGCCTGAGCTGACAAAATATCCAAGAGACATCACAACTTCTGAGGCTCCAAGATTCCACCAGGAACCGGTTCAGCACCATCTATCTTATCTTCCCTTTCATGCTCCCAGGAAGGACATGGGAGAATGAGTCGTGATTAAAGTCACAAGAGCGCCATATCCAAACCTTTTAAAACGATAGCTAACAGAATAAAACATACGTGTACACACACACACACACACACACACACACACACAGAGGCTAGATGAGGTTAAGACAGACCACAATACTGAAATTTAGAAGAAAAGGATTTCCAAAGCAAAATGGGGAAAACATGTCCAGATGAACCCACAAGGCAAGCATCTCATGAAAAGGCCACTGGCCATTTTACTCATTTTACATCACACACAGCTCTTCCCAGAAACCACGGAGCGCAGATCCTCTCCCACACCAACACCCGGCAAGCCTCTATTTCAACACTAAAAGCATTTTTAAAAAAGAAGGCATAAGCACATTTCACTTTTTTTAATGCTTACAAGAACAGTTTATTTACCCGTGAGCTAGCTTTTAGATTTCAAAAGCAATATCCAAAGCCCAAGGCTAAGCATATGTACAAAGAGAAATAAATGTACTTTATACGACCTACATTTTAAAACTCCATATATTTAGAGAAATTATTTTAAGAAACATTCTAGGCACCATACAAAAAGCCCAGAATCTAGAATAACAAAAATCTCATCTTCACCATCAGTATTGATACCTTGTGACATTTACATAGCTCTTTAGAATTTATACAGAGCTTCATTTTACATTAATCTGCCAAACTTAAAAGCATCCAAACAATGGAGGAAACAAATAAAAAATAAAGTTCGGGAAGGTTCAAGAACAGGGAGTGAGATATGAGGGAGGAACTGACCACTACATGTCAGAGACTTTTAATTTCCAATTCACTGCTTTTCTCCAGCTGTACCAGGATTCCCTCCAGAAAGAAGGATCCTCAGCGGAATGATCACAATCACCTGCTCTCAGGAAACCTGCCTCTACACCCTAGAGCTCACCAGTATCTCTAGCTAAAACAGGAGACCCAGTCCTTCGGCTTCTGGAGCCCAGCAGTAATTCTTCCATTTGGAGCAACCTCCGAACCAACCATGGCCAGAGGAAGGAGAAGAAGCCCTGCCGCTCTGGCAACAGCCGGCCACCCACCCAAGGGCTCAGCCACTTCCTTCCGGATGCCACAGAACAGACTCCCTTCCGGCTGCGTCTCCCGGTGCCCTTTGGCTTTGCTCGGTCATACCTCTGGCGCCGTAGCATGATCTGGCAGCGCTCACAGACTGCCAAGCCACCCTCAGTTCTCCCGGCCTGGTTCTCCAGGTTGCAAATCGTAAAAGAGTATATGGAAAATAATTCCATTTTCATAATTTTTAAAAAATGCACAAGCATGCTGCACATGAAAAAATTTCCGGGCGGTGGGATCTGGGTATTTGTTTTGCCATTTTCTAATATGTGTACAGTGAATAAGCATTACTTTTATAATAAAACACAAGTTATTAAAACAATAATAAGTAAAAAACTGTATATGCTTTTAATAATCTACATCTTTTTTATCATTCCTACTTCATTAACACATCCTAGTCCTACCAATATTAGTGTATTTCCTTATTCTGACCATTACCTTTGAAGACATGTACAAATCTGCCTTCCGTACCTAACATATGTATCATTTATACCTAAAATCTCATCATTAAATATTTGATTCATACACAAATGTAAACGAACCACAAGGAGGTGCATCACTACAGTGAATTTTAACCAGTATGTCACCAGGATTTTTAAAACATACTTGACTCTTTAATCAGAGCACTGACCCTCTTCCCTTAGACTGTCAAATAAAAAAATGACAACAGCCAACACGACAACAGCCATCCAGGGTGAATCAATCAAAATTATACCTATTTTTTTATCAGATCGGCAAAAACCATTTTTTTCTCTGTGTCACAGAATTAGTTTATGTGCGCCATGAGGTGAAAAAGGTTGAAAATTGCTGCATTAGTAGATAAAATGCTGGATTTGGGGTTAAAAGAACCCATTTCAAATCCTAGTTACACTGTTTATAACCTTGGCTAATGAGTCATTTTATCACCATACATCACATTTTGTTGTTTATAAGTTATGCAACTTAAATGATATCATCGAAGTCCTTAAGGGTCTAAAATCCCATTCCTGCAACTGCTAATACACGAGTCACTGTTTCAAGTCTGATCCAGAGGAAGACACTGGCGACAACTGTCGGTCACATTCTGCATTCCCCGGCTCTTCCCCGTTTCTCCCACTGTCCCCGGGGCTCAGCCCTCCCCGCGGCAAACAGCCCCAGGAGCCCGGTCACCGCGGGAGAACGGTGCAGCGAGCCAAGCAGACAGACCGTTCCAGGAATCGGAGTCCGCCTGTTCCCCTCTCCTGGCACATGGCACAGAGGAACGCTTACTGCAGAGGAGAGCGATCTCCTCACGGAACGTGTAAGGAGTCCACACTGGGGTTAAGGAAGGAAAGGACACGGAAATGCATCTGGAGCCGGAGACCTGGGAACGCAAACAAACAAGTGAGCTGCGGCCGGCTCAACGCTTTCACGAATGAAGCGCATCATCAAATAACCGGGAAGAAACCCAACTGGCCAACGTACACCGACTGCATGGAAAGCCTCCGGAAAACTGGTGAGAATAGGGACTCACGGTTTCCCGGGGCACACGCGGGAGTCGTTAAGGACTACTGACTCTCCCAGCAGAAATTTTTGAGATTGAAGTTTCTCATAGATTTCAAACGAAAAGAAAACCCATTTTAAAGCAGTACTGATAACGATTAAAATTATACTTTCGGGATACTGAGTTAGCTACGATTAACCCCATTTTACAGGAGAAGAAACTGAGACTTAAAGAGATGAGTAACTTTTCCACGGCTACGCAGCCATCAGATGACAGAGTCAAAGCCAGGCTTCTGGACTTCCGCCAGCGTCGGATCAACTGCGAGGCACGTCTCTCTCAGGTCCAAATAAAGAAGAGAACATGCACACATCCCAATGCATGACCGTGAATGACAGTAAATTACAGTGACTACCTTACTTCTGCAAGGACCTGAGTTTCGCGCAATCTAAAGCTCCTGCACGGGAGGAGCAGCCACGAAACTTCGCTGAATAAAATAAAAACAGCTGCTTTAGGGTCAGGGGAGCAGCAGGCGTGACAGCCCGCCCCCGGCAAACGGGGGGCGGCTGTGGGGGGCACCACAGGTGGCGGTGTCTTTCAAGCAGTCAGGAGTCTTCACTGTTCCCCAGTGGGAGTAAACCACGGACCGCGAGGGAGGCTGACAGCTACGAAAGCCAGGGCTCTGCCGTCTGGGGACGTGCCTTCCGTGACCAGCTGCAGAACGGCCTGAGTGGCAGGGAGGGAGGACCCCTGGAACTCCGCCGCGAGTGCAGCCTCGGCAGGAACCACCGCGACAGGAAACGGACCGGTGGCCAGGGCTGGGTCAGGCACCAAGGGGGCCTTCTTCCAGCTCTAACTGAAGGAGCCGGAAGATTTATTCCAGCTTTATGCTGGGTTTAACGGAGGACTGGCCTCTGCACAACTTCCCCATGGTCTCCAGTTTGCTGAAGGCCCCTCCCAGCTGCCTTTAGTCCAGTTACCACGGTCACCTCTTGGAGACGACCAGCGGTATCAGAAGACGACTCGAACAGAGTGAGCTCTCTCAAAACATTAAGTTGCAGGCTGTTTTTAAAACCAGAGTAGAGACAACTGTGGCCAAATAGGCTACAAAGAAACATTTAGCACATTTTTCTAAAGGAGCATTGGGGGTGGGGTTAAAAAACAATCCATTTATTTATCACCCATGGGCTGCATTTGCAATCACAGCAAATGTCTAATATTTTTAAAAGAGAACATGTTAAGTGCTGAGGAGATGAAGGACCACAGGGCAAACCGCAGTAAGACTGGGCATCGTCTCCCTGGAGACCTCTGCATGGTTTTGTGTTCTGTCAGTCAAATAATACAGATTCCTAGACTACTGGATGGCTCCTTTTAAAATAATAATAATGATGATGATAATAATAATAATAATAATAATATAGTTCTTAAATAACCAGCTGCGTTGGGCACACTGGCAAGAACAGGAGTTGTAGAGTCAGAAAGACCAAGTATAATCCCAGCCCTGGTACTTCCTGAATCAGCTTGGACACATTACAGGTTAAATGAGTCTGTTTATATTTATTGAGTGTTAGGAAGTGGCTAAGCTACAATTCAAGCATCTCCTGTGTGGGTACAGGAGAAGCGACAAGTCTTCCTCGCTTAACATAATAAAAAGCAATAGTCAGATCTCCTCATGAGCACACTAGTTAGTGACTGGCCTCCGTGGGGACAAACGCTGAAAATCTGCCAGTGCGAGGGTCCTCACTAGGAGATGTTGTTTACAGGAGGCCCCAGGTTTACTCACAGTCCGTGGGTCCAGGAGGTGGGTCACCACAGTGGATCTCACAACCGAGTCTACCAGCGGCCCATCTGTGCAAGTGCTGAGCCACGCGTACCGCTCACGGACTCTGAGGTCAGTCCGGGCCAGAGCACACCCTGATGTGCAAGGACAGACCAGTGCGACTGCGTTGGAAGTCCCAGACCTTTCCTGCCTCACATAGACCTCGTGATTACCTACCTCTTTCCTTGAAATTACTAAAGTTTGGTAGGAGGTGCATTAGGCAGTTTCTCAAACGCCTTCTTGTACCCACACTCTCGTAGTCATCACCTACACGATGTACTGCGCTGACCTGTGTACCCACTAGGGCACTGCAGATAAGATGGAGTGTGACCTCCAAGACTAGGTCATAAAAGACATGGCATCTTCCGTCCTACTCCCATTTCCCCTCTCATTTGCTCTCTCTGACGAGGCCAGCGGCCACGCTGCGTTAGCCCTAAAAAGAGGACAGCCATGTGGACAGGAACTGAGCGGCACCTCTGAGCAACAGTCAGTGAGGACAGCAATGCTGGCAACAAGCATGTGGGTGAGCTTGGGAAGGGTCCTCATCCAGCTGAATCTCAGAGTGCTGCGTGACACCCTCACTATTGCACACGTGCGCGCGCGCACACACACACACACACAAAATGTACACTAAGTTTTAACAGATTAAGAATGTATCACTGGCCAATAACCAGAGACTCAGATGACCCACCGAAACTGTAACATGCAGTTCTTTAAGCCACTAAACTGTGGGTAATGTGCAAAACTGAAACAGTTAATTAGTATATTAGATAAGATCTCTAATTCATGCATCTGATTTTAGAAACTAATTGTGTTATCTCAAATGTCCACTCTGAGCCAGACCCTGCTCTGAGCACTTAAGGTACCTCAATTAAGTAGACAACCTTCCTTGCCTTTTCTGAAGCTCACACTCCAGGAAAGAGAATGAAAAGCAAACAATAAATACAAGCAAATGCTCTAGTATATTTAAAGGTGTTAACTGCTACGAAAAAATAGAGCAAGGTAAGGAGGAGTGGTTGGGGCAAGGTGTGAGAGACAGCCATGTGGATAATTAACAAAAAAGCATTCCAGGAAAAACAAATAATATGACGGCTCTAAGACAAAAACATGCCTGGCGTGTAAGAGAAACAGCAGGACCAGCGTGGAGCAGAGCAAACAAGGGGAGAATAGGAAACAGGGGTGTGTGTGTGTGTGTGTGTGTGTGTGTGTGTGTGTGTAGGGGGTGGGGGAGGGGAGGGATGCACAGTATAAGCAAGAAGGTCTTCACCTTTCACTCGGAGTGAGATGGGAAGCCATCAGGGGAGTAACATGATTTTACTTGTGTTTTCAAAGGATCACTCTGCCTGCTCTGTTGAGGGCAGCAGGAAGGCGAGGGGGAAGTGCCCTGGAAATAACAGACTCCTGAGAAATATCAGCCCTTTTACCACCTCAACAGCTAGACTGGTCGTATTCTACTCCAGCTCCTCAATGCTTCTCGATGCAGAATAAAGAACTGACTTTGCCCCTTTTTTTAAGCTTTAAATTCTACATACTAACAAACAAAGGCAGAAGCACCAGCCTCTGCACAAGAGGAAGGGACTTCAGACAGACTCTTTGTAAGTAGGTCTACGCTAAAGGAATGAAAAAAGTAAGAATCCTCACTAGCAAAGGCTGTTCCTACCTTAATCTAAGATACACACAGTAAACTGCAGTAAATTAATGCTCATGGATATTGTCTTTTCACTTTTATTATTTTAATTTACAAACCAATTAAAGACATGTAAATTTTTTTCCTCGATATCTAGTCCATAAAGTACCAGCATCTTCCACAAAACAAGCATCATAAACTCTTAGAAACGTAAACCGCTCTGCGTATTTGCTGCTGTTGACCCACACGGCTGCGAGGACGCAGTGACAAGAACTGTCCTCTGCTGCCCCCTAGCGGAACCGCTTAAATCACTCCCAAACAAAAGCAGATCCGCAAGATGCAGCCAAGGTAAGTAAGGGGCAGCAGGGAGGCCCTGGACTTTACCACTGCTCCGGAAAACAAAACAGTGACATGGATTCCCGTCTTCCACACATCAACTCCTGATAGAAGCAGCTGCATGAAGATCTACCTTCCACCCACAGGCCCCCCACCCCGCAACACTCCTCAAATGAAAGCGTCTGAAATTAGGATGTGCACCTACTTTCTACTCACTAATCATTATTTTCAAACTGGGCATTTTTGTCAGAAGTGGAAGAGCGTGATTTTGTGACTACCGAAAACTGCAAGCCCTGACGACAATCCCTCGTAAGTGATAAAAGTATCACAGAATACAGCTTTATAAAACCAGATTTGGATCCCTTGCCTTATTTGTCTCTGAAGATCACTACATTTAAATATATATACACATATATATGGATGGATGATTATGGAAAACAGAGGGAAATTTTTCTCAATTGTTTTATATCATAAGAACATTAGACAGGTGAATAAATTAAAACAGAGTAAGTGGTTCTAGGCAACAAGTAAATCAATCACCCTTTATTTTCACTCAGCTAAAACCCAGAAAAAAACTATTTCCTCAAACCTTACCTATTTTGTCACAGAGCACTGAATTCATTTCTCTATATTCATATATCATAGTTCAATTCCAAAAGCAAACACTATCTGGCAACCTGGTTTTAATTACAGCATATGGGAAGGATTTTAATTAGTTTCAAAGTTTAATTTAGCCTTTATTCAATTCAATTATCCAGGCTCATGGCCCACAAAATTTTCTAATTACCTCTAAACCCATTAATGGCAACTTTTAAAACTGCAATTTAGTCATTTCTTACTAAATTGCCAAAGAAAAAATACACATTACATATCCTGAACCATCCCATTCGCTATACATCTGAAAGTGTCAATTCAAAGTATTTTTAACTGGTTATGAAGGCTCAAACAAGCCCGTAATTTAAAAATTAATGGGCACATTAAAAATTGCATTGCAGCGGTTTTTCAGATTAGCATCCTCTCTCTTACAACACAGTCCTGATGCTGTTCTACCTCCTTGCCTCCAGTCGCAAAGACCAATTTCCTGTTCACCATGGCGTGTTCAACTACATAACCTTTTAAAAAAATTTTTTATCCTTACCCCAGGACATTTGTTGATTGCTTTTAAAGAGAGGGCGGAAGGCAAAGAGACAAACATCAATGTGAGAGAAAAGTACAGATCAGGATCGGGGACCAAGGATCAAGCCTGCAACCTAGGTATTTGCCCTGACCAGGAATCGAACCTGCAACCTTTCAGTCATGGGACAACCCTCCAACCAACTGAGCCATACCGGCCAGGGCTCAACTACATCAATATTTTTAACAATTTCTCCAAGAAACAAAAACCCTGACATATTTGCCCTTCATGGACATTTTCCTGAAATACTAAGATGTCCAACACTCTTCATACAGGAATAATAATTTTAGATACTGCTAAACGTACTCTATAAAGGAATCAGTTTTCCTGCCCATGACAGCACCAAGGGCACCTGTACGCCCCTGGTCCAACATGCTGGCGAGAGACTAGATCCAGCTTCATCTACCTAGAGGCCCGTGGGTCCACAATGTGTACATGGGTACCCTGTACAAATCCACACGCATTACACACCTGCTGAGGAGAATTAAACAATGGAAGAACATTCACTCCAACAACCACAACTGAAAACCTCTGAACATGAAGAAAACACACTTCTGAACATCTCACGGTGAAAGACAGCCTGAGCATGTACCCAAGGTATCAAAGACCACTGACGCTCGTGCACCTCCCTACAAAACGGAAAACAAGGCGGCTGCTCCACCCAGGTCTCATTTACTGAGATCACTAACATCGAAACGTCTTCCTTCCGAAGGCAAGTCTGTCTGAACGCAGACAGGCGCCAGCGCCGACCCTGCTGCTCATTCGAATTCTGTAACTGCGACAAAAAGACTTACCGTTTAACCCTCCAGGACAACACCTGCCCTATTTACCCTTCACTATTGTACTCTTCCCTCCTCTCACGTTGGTCTAAAGAAAGGCATTTAGGTGAGTACACTTTGATTACAGCCCGCGTTTAACAGCCCATGGGCTAACAGTGAATCAATTCAAAAATGTTTAAATATTCAAACATTTTACGATAATTAAAAAACAAAGAGAAAGAAAGAGCTCTATGTTCTTCTTAGGCTCTAGAAGGATATGAAAAACCTTCACTTAAGCTGAAACAAACAAGAATTCACCAGACACAAACAAAAAGAAAAAAATTTCTTTAAAGCCGTCCGAGAACTGTGGACACAAAGAGATTTAAAAGAACTAAACACCAAAGGGACTTCACAGACAAACAAGGGACAGAGGCCACTGGGCCACTTGCCGAAAGAGATGCCGGCAAATGGAAGAGCGAACCTCATGGAGAATGAATCCTGCCATCCTGGGAAATCATGAAACAAAAGTTGGTGGTTTAAAAATCTGAAGAAACTGTTGTTTCAGTTAGTGTGCCTTCCATCGTTAACATCAGTGTTTCACTGACATCCCTATTACAGATAGTTACACAGTTTTGATGAGAAAGAAAGTGGTATCAACATGGAAAACCAAATAGTCCATCTATGGCTAATCATAATGAATCATAACCCTATTGTGGTTATTATTTAGGCTGTTTTCAATTGTTTTAACCATTGCAAATATCAGGAAAAGGAACATCTTCACTGAAACTGTTTCTATCTATTTTCTGAAGACCAGTTTCTGGATGTGGAGTTACGTAGTCAAAGGGAAGACTTCTAGGACTTTTGGTAGGAATTATAAAATGCTATCCACCAGAAAGATGCTAACCATTTTCAATTCTAGCAGCGGTATACAGCTTCCAACCTCACTGCAACCCAGTAACAGTGGCATCTGTAATTCTTTTCGTTCACTCAGATACCCTTCTGTGCCACTTACTCTCAAAGGATTGAGACTTTGCTATATTCTTTTCCAGATAGTTTCCCCACAGCTTACTGTCATATACAGGGTGCTTTTATAGGGCAGAAAGTGGAGACGTGTAAAGAAAAGGGAGTATTTCACAGTAGCCTCCATCAATGTCTCTAATTTCCACACTAGAAAAAAAAAAGAAAGAAGAGAAAAGGAAGCGAGGAACCTGGATTGAAAACCGCCTTCCCTCTCGGAGCCCACACCACAAAGGTAAGAGGACAGACCTAGAGTAGAAGAGTCACACTGACTGGATTCAAACCCTGGCTCCGCGGATCTGCAGACAAACTTTTTAACTGCTCAAGGCGCAGTTTCCGTATCGGAAAATAGGTATTGAATGCAACATGCCTGTACCTCACTGATGGGTCATCGGGATTCGGTGAGATAATGTTCAGTAAGCAATTCTTGTAAAAAGCCTCGTAAGTAAGGAAAGTTAGAACAAAAAAAAAAGCTAAAATAAGACTTTCACGGATTTTTCTCAGCAGTAACCATCAAATCTCGGCCTGAACGACTTACCACAGCTGACCGGTTGCTCTCAAACTACACCACAAAAACGCTGCACCTGTACTCACTTACCCAACTCCTCCACTCTTCGTCTGCAGTTCTAGAAACATGTTTTTTCAATTCGTAGAGCACCGCAAGCAAAGAAACGGGCAAGCACACCTACCTGGCAGTTCTACCTGCTCGATGAATGTACGTGTTGGCATCTTCCGGACAATCAAACTGAAGAACCCAATTCACAGCTGGGAAATCTGCACAGAAGGGATGTCGGGTTAACGCATCGGTTTCGGGATCTGCCCTGCGGCGCTATTTTTATTTCACAATATTGCTTGCCAGGACTTATGATAGATAACATCTGTGAACTCTATTAAAAATAAAATTAATTGCATGCACCAAGAGGTAATCAACAATTCTTTGAAAAAGTGAGCCAAAATTAATTAATAACAGTGTTTGCATATGAAGATTATTTCTTATCTGACACAGCAGCAGCAGCAGCCAGCTTTCCGTTAGACACATGACGGAATACCCTGATATTAAATGACCTAAAAGAACCGCTTCTCATGGGCTCCTACTGAACTTAATATAAAACTGGTTTCTAAATTTAAATAAGGGCTTACTTGTTTTGTTGTTCCAATCTCCACTCAAAGTAAGCCCCTCTCCCAATTTCCTAGCAAAACCTGCTGTGAGGATTTCAGATCACTTTCCATCTTAGAAAAAGGACTGAGCCCTTTAAAAAACAGAAAAAAAGATGGGAGTGGCAAGACAGGTGAAAAAAGGAAATCTTTAGATAACTTCTAAACTTGATAAATTAAGAAATGGCAGGATAAGATTACTGAGAAATATAAAAAGCTAAATACCAAAAGAAGAAATAGCAGATTTACGTAGTTGCTTCTCAGGAGTGAGGAGGGGTAAAGTAAGGACTTGCTTTGTCTCATAACTCATTTTTACCTATACGCATATGTTGCTCATTAAAAAAATAAAATAATTGAGAAAAACTTATGAATAAAATAAAGTTTAAAAACCATACTGGTATATTCTAAAGAAACTCTTAAACATTTACATGAGGATAGAGCTTCAGAATACCCAGCGCACATTTTTGTAATAAAAAGACAAACTCAAATAATATCCTTTACTCCAGGGATGAATGTATAAATTCATGCTATGCGCTGGCCGGGCGGCTCAGTAGATTGGACTATAATCCCATACACCAAAGGTTGTGGGTTCAACCCCAGTCAAGGTGTGTATGGGAAGAATCAATCGATGTTTCTGTCTTCCCTTCTTTCCCTCCTTCCTTCCTTCTTTCTTTACCCTCCTTCCTTCCTTTCTCTCTCTCTCGCTAAATGTCTCCCCCTCCTGCCTAAAAAATCAACAAATATATCCTCTCAGGTGAGGATTTAAAAATAAATAAATTCATGCTATCACATACTCTACAAAATACATTGTATCTTTACACATCAACCTGGAAAGACTTCAAAAGCAAGTCATAGACTAATGCATAATATCATTTATGTAAACTTCTTTAACACCCAAGAAATTACTATATGTTGCTTATGAATATATTCATATAAACTTTTAAAAATAAACCAGAACAAATGTTCTTGACATTTTGTGCCATAGCTGAAGCCTATAAACTCTTAATTTTTTTGTAATTTTTTTATTTTTTTTTTACTTTTAGAGCAAGGAGAGGGGAGGGAGGAAAAAAAAAGGAGAGAAACATCAATCGGATGCCTCTTGCACACATCCTAACTGGGGACCAAACCTGCAACCCAATTACGCACCCTACCCAGGAATCAAATCGGGAGCCTTTTGCTTTGTAGAACAACGCCCAACCAACTGAGCCCCATGGGTCAGAGCTGACCCTTTTTTAAATGAAGTACCATATTTTCAGACTACAAGACGCACCACCCTTCCCAAATTTGGGAGGAATAATGGTTGTTAATGCTGCTGTTGAGGTCTGTTTACATTTACATTGGTGAAATATTATGTTATTTATGTTATTAAATATTTTACCACATTTTTTTGCTTCAAATTTTTTTTTTCCGATTTTCCTCCTCTAAAACCTAGGTGCGCCCTATGGTCCGAAAAATACAGTGAAACATACAGGACTACAAAAGGAAAATGATAACAAAATACAACATTTTTATTAAAATGCTGATAATTATATACCTGTTTGTTTATTAACACACTAAATAGCCTAGTTGAGGGTCTGGTAATCACCAGAGTATCAAAATAGTAGAGGGTAAACCATACTCCAAAACATCTGCAAAAACTGTAATATAAACTTTTTTCAACCTACAGTTCTATTCCCATCGCAACCATCATTCAAGAATGAGACACAGATAAGCAATAACTCAAAAAATTCACCTGCCATGCAACCTTTCTTAACAAGTTATTAGAGAAAAAAAATAAAAAAAATAAAATTAAATTAAAAAAAAGTTATTAGAGAATGGATTTTTTTTTTAAAGGATAATTCAAGAAAGATCTGGAAACAGAAGCCCCGAGACGACAAATGTCCATCAGGCGTGGGGAGCAAGCAGTCTACACTAGAGCTGGGGACAGAAGACTCCCAGAAGAGGTAGTCTCAAGGGAAAAAGAGCCAGACTGGTTTTTGAACTGTTAGACAACGAGGCAGGTGACATCGGCTCCAACATCTGAGAGCCACTGGAATTGGAAGACAAAACTAAGCAAATTTTAATTATTCATTCAAAGAAAAAATACTAAAGGAAGTACAGGAAAAGGAGACAATCACAGAACACTACTTTCCTTAGCAAATAATTACACAGTCAAAACAATGTAAATGCAAAATGTTGATTCTACCAAGTCATGCTCTAACATGGCCTAGAGAGCTTTAAAAACATGCATACTTATCTGCTACCTCCAGTTACATGGGGATATACTGATATGATGTCATGAGATATTCCTTTAAAATACTCCAAGAGGAGTAAGTTGAGAGGAGGAAAAGAAGAATCATGAAAAAGATAGCTACTGCAAGTAGGTAGAATAATTAGACTTCTTCTCTGTGTGTGTTTAAAATCTGCCATATTAACACAGTAAAATAAACTGACTGAAGAATTCAAATTACCAACTATTTATTCTTATCTCCAGTGTTCCTATAATTACTTCCACGCGACCCACACGAAGCCACCAGTTATATAATATCACGGTGGCTTTCCGAAAGTTTAAACACATTCATTATGATTTTAAAATAAAAACTAGAATGCTTGGGGAAAAGGTGGACTTCGTCAATTTTTCTTGTTAAGCAAGCTGTATAGTATTTATCATGTTTCCAATTTCAAAGACACATTTTTTCATGTCTTTAAACTTCTGATCCTTCTTTTTTGTCAGCTCCTCATGATTCCATGATATAGTTATTACCGTGAAACAGCAAAAGCACAAAGATGAAAATATTACAAAAAGCATCACTGATGTATCTTTAACGTTAAGTCATCTCAGTTACCAATTCACTTGTCTTTCTCTTATAAGAAAGCCCAGCTGTTTGAGTCAAACTACTTGAACTCCCCAAATCCACCCACGTCTGAGAGAGTTACATGTCCCACGATCACAGAGTATCTTCTCCCAAGTCTTCTTACCCAGCCCCCGGGCTGCAATGTCGGTAGCGAAGAGCACTGCGGCTCTCTTGCGAACGAATTCATTGTAGACTTCCATTCTTCTCATCTGCTGCTGTCGACCATGCAGGGCAAGGATGGAAATCCCGGGACGCAGCCGGCAGAACACCCGATACAGGTACTGGACCTGGGCAGCAACAGCAAAACGTGTTCAGTGCATCTGGAGGAAAGCAGCGAAGCAAGCTTGCAAGACAAGCAGGGAAAAATGTGTCAAGAAGCGCAAGTTTCACTAACGAAAGATACAAGGAACAGAGAAGGGGTACGCGGTGGAGTCACAGGGTTCAAGCGCTTCTGCTCACATCACTTCCTAAAACAGTTCTGAAAAGAAATAGACCCCCTTACACTTTTAAGTTTCATCTGACATTTTTCCGAAGTTAACTGCTTGCAAAGGATGTAACTTTCGTTGTATTAGACACTGATATTTTAAAATAAATACTTAAAGCTTCTTATAAATATACCCAACAGATTCTAAACGGCAGGGGAATCTGATACCCACTGCCAATTATTTTTAAGATATGCCAAAATAATGAAGAGACTATGCATTGCGCGAGAGGGCCCCTCAATTTTGCTACAAGCCTAACAACTACTCTAAAAAAAAAAAAAAAAAAAAAAAAAACTAAGACTTTTAAAAAAAAGTTTCAAATACAATGTGAAGAAACTCCCTTTAACATAAAGTTTTACATCAATTCTTTTCCTCCTTGAACTCTTATGTCCCAATCCCACAGAATTTTATCTTTATGGTTGTATGCTTTATAGTCTTTTGAATACTTTGTCAAAATTCATGATTTTCTATAATACAACAAAATTATGTATATCAGTTTTAACATTTCAAAATTTTCTGTAGCCACAGCTGCATTAAAAATTTTCCTCTTGGATTAAATTATTAATTTAATAATTGTACTACAATTATTATTGTAGTACAAATACTATTGTACTATAAGTATATTGTACTACAAATACTATTAGTACAGAACTGAGCAAAACAAGAAATGCTAGAAATTTGATTTTTTTAATCTGTTACATAAAAATAATTTCATTTTTGTAAGATCTGGAAGTTATACAACAGTGGATGTTATACCATCTCAATGTATGGCACTAAACAGAGCTGACTGTTACAGTTTTACTATTTGTCTTTAGATTACGTATTCATAAGTGATTACTACTGATTGCTAGACTGAGGCAGAGTACAGCATCATTTTAGTCCCATTTTCTCTTTCTAACATAGGTATTAAGAAAATCTCTGCACAAAAACATAAGAAATGGACTGGAATGAACTTCAAAGTTCATAATAGTTCAAATCAGAAAGGAGATGTATTTTTAAAAAAAAAAGAAAGGAGATGCAACTTGGAGTGGTAAATACACAAAACAATTTACAGATGACATAGTATAGAATTTTGCACCTGAAACCTATACAATTTTATTAACCAGTGTCACTCCAATAAACTCAGTAAAAAAGTAAAAAAAAAAAAATTTTAATCCTAACAGACAAAATTATTTGTAATAATCTACCCTGGCTGGTGTGGCTCGTTGGCCTGAGAGCCAAAGGGTCATGGGTTTGATTCCCAGTCAGGGCACAGGCCTGGGTTGTAGGCCAGGTCCCCAGTCGGGGGCCCGCAAGAGGCAACCACACATTGATGTCTCTCTCCTTTCTCTCTCCCTTCCCCTCTCTAAAAATAAATAAATAAAATCCAAAAAATTATTTGTTAATAATCTGTCAACTAATAACTCCATTAAGTCTCCCTTAAAATTTTGTTGAAAGTAAAGAAGGGGAAACCACCTGAATTACAAAATGACTTGTTGCCTGTTATTAGTCACTCACTTTCTGAGTAGCTACCCTGGTGCCAGAAAGGTTCTCCGACCTTGAGACAACGAACCAATAAGATTAAGGACATATGAACACATGCCTTTCTTTGGTAAACTTTTAAAAAGAACTATCATGAAAAGGAGACGGGAAATGAGAATCTACAGACCACAGATGCCACCTCAGGCAAGCCAATCTCAGAAAAGTAGGTAGGAAAACTGAAGAAGTACAAATTTGAATCCACAAAAACTTTCTCAATCTGCATCTCCCAAATCAAGATGGACCTTGAATTCCTGCTCTTGAAAAACTGGCTGAGGCAGAAGATGTCTGTAGAACAAAGCCTAAGTAAGGAGTTTAAATTTTCACACAAAATTGCATCAAAAGTCACAGGAAGGTTGGCAGCAGGCAGTGAGGTATTCAGCTTCCACTTTCCAAAGATCCCTCTTGCTCGAAGGTGGAATAACCGTAAGAAGGAAAGTAAAGGAGTGGAGGGACCACCCGGGAGCAGGAGAAAGGCAGGCACGGTTCAGAGTAAAGTGCAACACGAGGGGCTGTGAAACGTGGGGGAGCCAAGGTGAGTCATCAACAGTCTAAGCAGCGATACAGACGGAAAAGAATTAAAAATTCAGTCATCCACCAAGATGAGGAAGTAGATCTTAGGGGAAGACAATCTGAAATTGTTTTCCTACGTTAAAATTTGAGATGACCTCTAGACCTTCAATGGGAAATGCCTAGTAATCAAGCAGATACGCAAGTCTGGGACTCCAGAACGTGGTGAGGGTTTCGGATGTGGGTTTGGCAGCTGCCAGAACACAGAAAGTGTTGAAAGCCGTGGACCTAAAGAGTTTATTTAGAAAGAGTCTAGATGGAAAAGGGCAGAGTACAGAGATCTGAGGCACTTCCAACTGCACGGTCAGGCAAGGAGAACCGGCAAGGAGGGTTAACAGAGCAGTCTGAGGCCCGGAAAAGCATGCCAGCGTGGCCTCAAAGGTCTGCAGAAGTGTTTCAAGAAGGAGAGAACGGCCAACTGCTTCATATGCTTCCAAGAGGTCAAACAAGATACGGACTAATGACTGACCACCGACTTGGCAAGCTGTATCTCTTAATAAGGGCTGACTCTGGAGGGCTGAGGAGAGAGGAGGACATGGGGCAGGGATGCTGCTAGCTGAGAAAAATCATGAAAAGAGTTTGCTACGAAGAAGAGCAGAAAAAAGAGGCAGCAACTGGAAGGGGATATGAGAAGTGTTTTTCATCCGTAACATGGGCAATATTCAGTAGCAATAAGGGGACGAGGAAACACAGGACAGTAGATATGGGCAGTGATGAAGGCCTAGTGCAGGAGAGACCTGCAGCCGATGGGCAGGAATCGGGTATGGCTACTTCATCCACGGCGACGAAATGGCAAGCGGAGTATTATGGAGTAGAAACTGAAAACTCCAACTTACTTCCTTATAGATAGATACCAAAAACAACCCTTCTTTAGGAGATGTCACATTCTAAAAATCCAAAATAGGTCCTAGAACAAAAATCCTTACATGGTAAAATGAGACCACTATCTATCTTCCTCATAAAGTGGAGGGAAACTCAGCCTCATGTTTATCATGCTAAAGCTATTCCCGAAGTTATAAATGTAGAATCAACCCACTATATGCCAACAACTATGTCACCAGGGAATGTAAAAAAGTGACAAAAATCAATCATTGTCCCTCCTACATAAGGGAAGGAACCTAATTTTCTTATGCATCACTGAATCCCTTATTTGTAGCCCAAGGCTAGTGTTGAAGAAATGGTTATTAACTAAATAAAGTTATAAACACTCCAGAAGGACAGAAGGAAAAGTTGATTTTAACAAGGAGAATGGGAGTGTCAAAGAGTCTTTCCAGCCCTGGCCGGTGTGGCTCAGCGGACTGAGCGCCAGCCTGCAAACCATTCCCGGTCAGGGCACATGCTGGGGGCGTGCGAGAAGCACCCAACAGATGTGTCTCTCACCTGTCGATGCTTCCCCTCCTCGCTTTCTCCCTCCTTTCCCCTCTCTCTGAAAAGAAATCAAATCTTAAAAAAAAAAAAAAAAAAAAAAACAGGACTTCCAGGTACAGCACTTGAGCCTGGCCTGAAGGGATGTTAAATACGCTCCCGGAACTGGGGTGAGGGTTCCAGGGAGGGCATTCCAACGATCGCTGTGAACAAAGACAAGGAAGTATGAAGATAAATGGCACATTCAGTTCCGGATTCATGGAAGGCAGGTTAAGTCTCAGACTGTAGAGACCTCTACAGTCATTCCACTGCTCATTCTACCAGCCTTTGAAGGCTATTCTGTTCTAAGTATCTTACTAGGTACTAACGACAAGTAGAAATGACAGGTGTAAAATGGCAGTTTCTTCCTCGTGGGGCTAACAGTTTCATCCACGAATTCCCTTCAAACAGAGACACAGGATTCTCTACCTATAGACCCCTCACCACACCAGCATTGTACTTACTAGAACAGAAAAGAAACTGCTATTTGTCTAACTGAAATTTGATATTTTGAAAGGATAAGCTAACATGAATAACTTAAGAAATATAAGCATTCAGTACCTCTTTACAACTGGAGAAAAATATAATGCTTTTCTTCTTCAGGTGGCTTCTCAAAAAGGAATACAGCACACTTATTTTTTGCTGCAGCTCACAAACTATGTAGTTCTGTTCCAAAGTGGCAGGGGTGCTTACGGAAACAAGAGGAGGAAAACCATTAAAAACAGGCCATGTTGGTAACTTTGAAATCCAGACCAGAAGAAGAACACAAATGTTAACAGTCGCATGCCTCTCAAACACCTGCCTACCCTCCTCTCTCTCCCCCAGTCCCACCACCTCCAAAAGAGAACTTAACTTCTCTATTATCCTTTAGGAAATAAATTCAACCTATCACTAAAATACCTTCAAAATCCCTTAAAGATTATCTATCAAACACACACACACACACACACACACACACACACACACACACACACACACACAGTGGTTGCCTCTGCAAAGGTAGGGTCAAGGACCAACCGAAGGGGCGTATTCTCCATATCTTATCAGGAGAGTGGGTTGCATGGATATACGTATTTATCGAAACTCAGCAAATGTGCTCTTAATTGGTTACTTCACTCTAGTTGAAACTGCATCAAGACAGAAAATCTCTGAACATACTGAATACTCGTCAGTGATACGTGCACCGAAATAGCCAGGGTGAGCGTACGGGTGGCTTCGATTTACCGTGAAGCGCATCAAAAATGAGGTGAGCAGATGCACAGCTTAGACAGACTGGATAAATGGAGAGCAAATGAGGGCTACTGCCATTAGGTGGCACGGAGGCAGTAGGTTAAGTGTGAGGCGTTCACTGTAAAATTCTTTCAACTGTGCCAAACGTTTGAAATTTCTCATAATAAAATGTTGAAAGGATATACACACATTAACTCTTTGAACTAATAAGCCTAATTTTTTAATTCTGTTCCAAAAAAAAAAAAATACTGATAAACATACAAAAAGATATGGCATTACCTATAAAGCAAAAAAAGTGAAAATCAACCCACATGTCCATCACCGGGGAACTTGCGGAATAAACTACTACATATGTGCACAATTAAGTATCACGCAGGTACAAAAAAGGAATGAAGAATCTACCCATTCTCGCTGAAAAGTGACCTCTAGGGTATGTTGTTAAGAGCAGAATTGTACACAGAATTTGGTACCATTTATCCGGGCTGGGATATACAAACTACACACACACATTCGTGCACACAAGCACCCTGATGTGTCTGCTTATACGTTAAAAGAGGGCAACAAACCAAAAACTAAAAATAGATTATTCATAGCAAAATATACGGAACCAAACTAATTAAATTGAATTTAAAAAACAAATAAGCCTAAAGCTGTATCAAGTTGGTAGCTTAAAGACAAAGGAATTTCAAAGGAATCTGATTATATTTTTACTGACATATTTAAGGCAAAAAAGAAATACAAAGGAATCTTAAATGTTCTTAAGTAATCGTGTTCTTAGCAACAGCCCTGGTATCATCCTGACATTTTAGATATACTGATAAATGGAACAAGTAAGTAAAAAAACATTAGGAATGAAGATGTTGGGTGTAAGAAAAAAATACATATGACGAGAGACTCAAAAAAAACTGAATTTATTTATAAAAAACTGTGTATTTATTTATCCTTACATGTTTAAACTTCAGTCACCTTCAAAGTATCTTCATTTGATGCAATGCACCCATTGAGACGTTCTCTCCACTGCTCAAAACAGTTTTTGAACTCATCAGTTTTGATACCTTTTAGTGCTTATGCCATTTTTTGTTTCAAACCTCTTCCACATCGGCAACACATTTCCCCGTGAGGACGTTTTTCATCCAGGGAAACAAAAAACATCACTGGTGGAAAGGTCAGGTGACTGGGAGGGTGGGGCACGAGGATCATGCCATTCATGGTCAAAAAACTGCCAATGAGCGTAGTGTGAAAAGGTGTGCTCATAAATCACCCATCACGAAACGGTCAAATATGTTTAATAGGCCTTTAAAAAAAAATCACTGAAGCCGAAGGCAGCCTCTCGCAAGGCCAGGTGGTGCACTGATGCAGATGGGTTCCTGTAACACTTATCTAGCAGGGGAAGCCTGTACTGCAAGGGGCCTGCCTTCCTCCAGAAGGTAATTCCAGTTTTTTGGGGGGGTCCCCCCTCATAAAAATCAAAGAGGCTGAGTAAAAGGCTGTAATCTTAAATTTGATTTGTAAAGGAAAAAACATGTTTTCTCTTAAAAAAAAAAAAAAACTGTCCACTGAAAACCCTGAACACAGTGACCATCTCCCTAGGACCTAGACTAGTCTCCAAACACAATATTCCGCCAAAGGAATTTCATAGGCAATGCAATCGTAAGATGAACCTAGAACACCAGAAAGGATGGAGGCCCAAACTACCGGGATGTGTCGAAAGAATGCAGGTAGCAACTTAAGGAACTTCCCGCTAAGCAAGCTGGAGATGGTGCCAGACAATCTGAGTATTAAAAATACAGTAATTATTTCTACTGAAGGGCAGAAAATACACTATGTTTAAATTTATGAGTTAATATCATAAATGTCATTAAGTCTATGAGTTCATTTTAATTTTTTAAAAAACTGTTCATCTTTGGAAAAGTTAGGGAAGCAACCCTTTAGTCTAAATTCTGTTAAGAGAATGAAGCATATACTCTGATAGTCTAACCTTCTTGGAAGAAATGAACCTCAGATAATCAAGTACCTGGCATGAGAAAAATTTCTGATATAAAAGTACTCCAGTTAAAAAATAACAGAAGCCACAATTTTGCAAATCCTAATGAAATAATGAATTAGGACTGCTAAAATTATAAGGTTACAAAGCTATCATTCCTTTCATAGAGGGGCTGTTTGTATCAGATTAACCCTTTGGCCTAGAGCAGGGGTGTCAAACTCATTTTCACCAGGGGCCACATCAGCCTCACGGTTGCCTTCAAAGGGCCGAATGTAAGTTTAGGACTGTGTAAGTGTAACTGCTCCTTAACAGTTAAAGTGAGAGCTCAGTGCTACCGCCAGGTAGAAACAAGTTGCCAGGCCGGAAAAAAACAAGGTGGAGGGCGGGATTCCGCCCGCGGGCCTTGTGTTTGTCACCTGTGGTCTAGAGCATTAACTACAAAAGCTGGATTCAATGTAAAACTAAAGGTAGATCCATTCTTAGTTTTCTGAGGAAATTCCACACTGTTTCCCACAGTGGCTGCACCAGTCTGCATCCCCACCAACAGTGCTCTAGGGTCCCCTTTTCTCCACAATCTCGCCAGCATTTGTTGTCAGTTGCTTTGTTTATGATGGCCACTCTGCTCGGTGTGAGGTGGCGTCGCATTGTGGCTTTAATTTGCATCTCTCTGATGGCTGGTGATGCTGAGCACCTTTTCATTTGTCTCTGGACCCTCTGTATGTCCTCCTTGGAGAAGTGTCCATTTAGGTCCTTCTCCTATTTTTTAACTGGATTGTCTTCCTAGTGTTTGAGTTGGAAGAGTTCTTCACATATTTTGGAGATCAAACCCTTGTCCGATCACTGGCAACCATTTCTCCCATTCCGTCGGTTCCCTTTTCATTTTGATGATGCTTTCTTTAGCCATGAGGAAGCTTTTTAATTTGATGTAGTCCCATTGGTTTATTTTTGTCCTTTATTTCCATTGGCCTAGGAGATGTATCTGCAAAAATATTGCTACATGGGATATCTGAAATATTCCTGCCTATGTTTCCTCTAGGACTTATAAAGTATAATGATTTACATTAGGTCTTTTATCCATTTTGAGTTTACTCTGGTGTATCGTGTAAGTTGGTGGTCGAGTTTCATTTTTTGCACGTGCCAGTCCGGTTCTACCAGCACCATTTATTGAAGAGGCTGTTTTCACTTCACTGTATGCTCACGCCCTCGTTGTTGTCCCAGCAAGTCCACTGCTGGGAATATACCCTAAGATCCCTGAAACACCAATCCAGAAGAACCTATGCACCCCAACATTCATAGCAGCACAATTTACGATGGCCAAGTCCTGAAAACAGCTTAAGTGCCCACTAGTAACGGAGTGGATCAAAAAACTGTGATACATTTACACAATGGAATACTATGCAGCAGAAAGAAAGAAGGAGCTCCTACCCTCTGAAACAGCATGGATGGAACTGGAGAGCATCATGCTAAGTGAAATAAGCCACTTGGTGAAAGACAAATACCATATGATCTCACCTATAAAAGGAACCTAATGAACAAAAATAAACAAACAAGCAAAATAGAACTAGAGGCACGGAAACACAGAACAGACTGACAGCAACCAAAGAAGGGGGGAGATAATGGTGGAAAGAAGGGGAAGGAACTAGTCAAAAAACATTTATGAATGATCCATGGACATGGACAACAGTGTGGGAACTGACTGTGGGGCGGGGCAGACTGGGAGGTGAAGGGCAAAGGGGCAAAAATGGTGTAACTGTAATAGAATAAAAACAAAAAAATTAAAACATCCTAAGTAATAAATAAATACATAATATTTTTTAAAAAACTGTAGGCATCGGAGAGTAACCAGGGCGGCTAGGAGGTGCTGAAGAGAAAATGCAAATACCCCGGTACAAGCCCCATATTAATCTCCACTTCTCCCTAAAGCATCCGTTGATTTTCAAGACAGATGAGAGATGAAGTAGCAGCCTTAGGCCTAAGTATGTCAGTTCAAGATCCTAGAGAAGGAACCATGAAAAACTGAATCTGAAATTCTTCATACAATTTTCCCAAGAGTATATCAACTCCTAAACCCAGCACACACAAGACAAAATGAGTGAAAAACATGCAAAAAATAACAAGGAAGCTCAGAGCTGAACAGAGATCCTGGCTGTCTCACATTCATGAAGTTCAGGGCCTGCCAAGGTGAAGGGCTCTGGTAAATTCCCGTCTTTTGGTTGAGAGCCCCAGAAGGGCTAGGACTCTGAGTCAGGGCTATACCACAGGACTAGAGGTAAAACAGAAACACAGTATCCCCAGCCTAAAAGTCAGGCTAGCCCAGATCAAAGTTCTTACCACATCTCTTGCCCAAAGACATCATTCTTGGTTTCGCTAAGAACTGAAGATAAGAAAATCTTAAAAACCACATACTACCTTCAAAGGAACAAGAGAACTGTCAGCTGCCTTTAACCAAAAAAAAAAAAAAAAAAAAAAAAAAAAAAAAAAAAAAAAAAAAAAAAAAAAAAAACAAAAAAAAAAAAAAAAAAAAAAAAAAAAAGGAAGTCAGAGTACAGTAAAAAGATAAAAAGATATCCTTGAAGTGAATAGAGAAAAAAACCTACCAAGATATCCTTCAAAAATAAAAATAATTTTCAGAAACATCAAAACAGAATTTTCACAGGTAAACATGAACTATAAAGAAATTCTCTGAGTACAATACAAGAAATAAAAAACACCAGAAAAGAATAAGTATTTGGGTAAGTCTAAAAAAATGGTGATGTTTCAAACAGTAGTAATAATGGCTTATGGAGCTTAAAATGAGTGAAATTCAAATACTTCACCATGAAGGCACGGTGAAAAGGAGTCAAGAGACTTAAATAATAGACTAAGTTAAATGTAAGTAGATTCAATCCTCCACTAAGCAAAGTCAATCCTCCAGATTAAATAAAAATAGAACCAGACGCTCTTACAAAGACAAATCTAAAATAAGGGCATATACAATGCAGGAAGTAAAAGATTCACCAAGCAAATACTAACCAAAAGAAAGCTGCTATAGACAGACTAATTTATCAAACTAGCCCTAGAGGCAGAAAGTATTAGTAAAGGTAAAAAGGAACACTTCATAATGATGTGTGAACTTCATAATGAAATTAAGAGGAAATGAAATATTAAATTTGTATGTACCCAATAATATATGCTCAAAACATCCACCTCAAATTTAAAATGTCTCATAATTCACCACAGAATCAAACTTGTATTCACTATAAAACACAGCAGCAAATCAACTGCAGTCCAAAGACAACTATTTTTTTCTTCTTTTTTTTTATTTTAAGATTTTATTTATTTTTATCTTTAGAGGGGAAGGGGAGAGGGAGAGAAATATCAATGGGTAGTTGCTTCTCATACGTCCACTACCGGGAACTGGCCTGCAATCCAGGCATGTGCCCTGACTAGGAATCGAACCGCAACCTTTGGTTCACAGGCCCACACTCAATCCACTGAGCTACACCAGCCAGGGCAAAAGACAACTATTTTCTTTACAAAGATGTAGAAAAACCATTTTGTCACATACAGAATACATATATGAAGAAAAGACACTGGTATAACTTTCTTTGTATATTCTGATATACAACTTCAGAAAGATCTAAAGTTTAACTTAGTTTTATGATCTTTCACAATTTGAGAGTAAATACTCTATAAAGCCTTAAAATATTCCTGACTATATTCCTGACTATAATTTCTCATGGTATATTAACCAAATTGCTAAGTCGCTAAAGGGGAAAATTCAATAATGACATTATATAAAAATTCATAACAGTGTCTGCTTTTTACAGAGCTTCTGGAAACTTTGAAATTACAGAGAACTATAGTCATTATCATATAACCTGCGGTTTTATAAATTGGGTCGTTTAAAGATCTGCAAGATGTTTTCTGAAAGCCACACTTTTTACAAATGATGGAGCAGCATTCTGAAAAATCATTTATAAAATAATCTTTGGATTTAGTTTTTTTCAGAAACCACAGATAATAACCACCTATTATCTACAGAAATTGGGAACAGGGATAATATGTGTAATTAACTTGATATAAATTACAAAAGATTTTAGAGGCCATTTAATGATGGATTAATTAGTGTCTGGTAAAGATACTAATCTGTTTTGAAAATAGGCAGAAAGCAAATAGCAACAAGAGTGAAGATTTTCAAATTAATCGTACCAAGAATTCCAACAGTTATCTCAATACAACTTAACAGAGACCAATGTCTACTCAATAGTAAGCCAAGTAGGAAACTACACCTCAAGTATCTCTTGCTATTTCATCCCTGAATTCTTGATAACCAGAGCTACCAGTACTCAGATTCCCCTAAGTGTATCCGTTAGGATCACCTGGAAGTGAAAAACTTTGCCTCTTAGGCTTTTTCTAACCCTAGACTGCTGGGGGCAAGGTCATGGTGGGACTGAACGTCCATTGTCCCTCTATTTAAAGACTTTCCAAGAGGATAACCCAATTCATGTTCCTAATCTATTCCTTTTTAGACTAACATTTCATAGCAATAAATGAAAGTTAAGACAGAGGTAACGGCAGAGACAATGTGGGCTCCGATGTCAAGAACATGTCTGTCAGAGATGTTCCTCGTGGCAATGTGACAGGTGACGGCAAAAGTGACCCGCCAACGGAAGCAGCTGGCTTCACAGCCCAGGTGACTGTCCTCAACCATCCAGGCCAAATCAGTGCCTGGACATGCACCGGTGCTGGATCGTCACACAGCTCACACCGCTTGCAGATTTGCTGAGCTGAAGAAGACTGATCATCGTTCTGGAAAACAACCCAAAGTGTTTGAAATCCGGGGAGGGCTGCCATCGTCCACGGGGCTCCTGGCAAGCCCGTGTGTGTTGAGAGCTTCTCTGACCATCCTCCTCCGGGCCGCTCTGCCGTCCGTGACGTGGGACGGACAGCTGCTGTGGGTGTCATCGACGCAGTGGGCAAGAAGGCAGCTGGAGCTGGCGGTCACCACGTCTGCCCAGGAAGCTCGGAAGGCTGAGTATCAGAGCCAACTCCGGCCACCCCGGTCTTACTCGGTGGGGGGAGACCAGTCTCAGGACGGCTGGTCTCCACTGGCCACTTGGGTTTAACAGTAAGGGGCTGGTTAGTGATTACAACCCATCATAAAGCCTTCAGAAGGAACGGAGAACGTTTTGTGCACCATTTGGATTTCTGTGTTTGGCAGTTTTTAAGTATTAATTTTTAAAATCAGTACTTTTCTTCAGTATTTTTTATTGACTATGCTATTACAATTCTCCCAATTTTTCCCCCTTCATCCCCCCCACCCTGCCCCCCAGCCCTCCAACATTCCCCCACCTTAGTTCCTGTCCATGGATTGTACGTGTAAGTTCTTTGAATACTGTTTCCTATACCATTTTTTCTCTCTCCCCATCTATTTTAGGCCTAATTACGCTGCTTCTTCCCTCATTCCCCCCTCCCCCTCCCCACTGAAATCCCTCTGTGATGTCTATTTCGCTGATTCTATTCCTGTTCCAGTTGTTTGCTTAGTTTCTGTTTTCATTGCTTTTCTTTTAGATTCATGTGCTGATAGTTGTATGTTGTCATTTTACTGTTCATAGTTTTGATCTTCCTTTTCTTAGACAAGTCCCTTTAGCCTTTCATATAATAAGGGCTTGGTGATGATGAACTCCTTTAATTTGACCTTGTCTGGGAAGCACTTTATCTGCCCTTCCATTCTAAATGACAGCTTTGCTGGATAGAGCAATCTTGGATGGAGGTCCTTGACTTAAATGACTTGGAATACTTCTTTCCATCCCCTTCTTGCCTGGAAGGTCTCTTTTGAGAAATCAGCTGACAGTCTGATGGGAACTGCTTTGTAGGTAACTGTCTCCTTATCTCTTGCTGCTTTTAAGCTTCTCTCTTTATCTTTAATCTTGGGTAACTTAATGATGATGTGCCTTGGTGTGTTCCTCCTTGGGTCCAATGTCTTTGGGACTCTCTGGGCTTCCTGGACTCCCTGGAAGTAGACCTCCAGGATTCCCCTTCAACAGATTGGGGAAGTTTTCTTTCATTATTTGTTCAAATAAGTTTTCAATTCCTTGTTCTTGTTCTTCTCCTTCTGGCACCCCTACAATTTGGATATCAGAACGATTCAGGTTGCCCCAAAGGTTTGTAAATCTCTCTTCATTTTTTTGAATTCTTGTTTCTTCATTCTGTTCTGGTTGGATGGTTTATTTTTTCCTTTTGTTCCAAATCGTTGCTTTGAGTCCTGGTTTCCTTCCTGTCACTGTTGGTTCCTTGAATATTTTGGTTTTTTTCATTTTGGGTATCTTTCATTTGTTTTTTCACTTTCTGACCAAGCTCAATCAGATCTGTGAGCATTCTGATTACCAGGGCTTTAAATTCTCCATCAGACAGGTTGGCTATGTCCTCATCGTCTGGTTCTCTTTCTGAAGTTTTGCTCTGTTCTTTCATTTGGGTCCTATTTCTTTGCTCTGGGCCCCTGATATGTTGTAAAGGAGGTAGGGCCTTAGGTATTCACCGGGACAGGACAACCCTCCTTGCTGCGCTGGGTGCTGCCTGTGGGGGAGGGGCCAGAGAGGGGACAGTGCAGCCCGCTGCTTGTCCCTAGCGCACTTGTCAACACTCTCATGTGAGAATGGCAGTTTCTCCCACGGTGGCAACCCCCGCTGTAGTTCACAGTGGGCTCTGAGGCTCAGTTTCGCCGTCAGCCAGTCCGCAACCTTGATTTTTCTGAGCTGGCCCAGCCCACGTGGTCCACTGCCTTAGCAGTCTGGTTGTTCTGGCTGATTTTTTCTTTAATTCCTTGGTTGTCAGAGCTCCATGTAGTTTGATTTTCTGGCACTTCTGGTTGCTTACTGATTTTAGATTGGTTGCTATCCCCCTTTTGGTTGTGCGAGGAAGTGAAGGGTTTCCACCTACACCTCCATCTTGGCTGGAACTCCAGATACCAAAATCAGTCCTTTTCAATGGAAACAACTTGACCAAAATCTGCCACAGAATTTTAAGACCCATTAAAACAAAGTTTAATGGGAAATCCGTGTGTTCTTTTAGTCAACAGTGTAACTTTTCTTTCGTAATACTTAGGTTAAAAGACTTAAAAGTAGCCCATAACCTACTTCTGGTGTTATTTCTGCTGATGATTCAGAATTGGATAATTCTGTTAGGTCTTTATTTTTTTCTGCAAGGGAACTTTTCTTTTCCGCTTTGTCCTAAGGGGAGGAATCTGTTTGCATAGTAAAAGCTACAGGAGGGGCTCTGGTGCAACAGTAAATAGGTTAGGACAGATAAGGTAACTGCTTATGTGCGAGCCAGTCTGAAAAGGCCAAATTCTACTATGTTAAAGTCCACGTTTCATACAAAAATTTTGTAGTTAACATCAATATTGAGTAAATTTGTTATGTCAAATTCTAGTTTCCATTTTTACTGAAATGTGAATTCACGTTTACAAATGATGAGACAGTTTAAAGAACTTAAAATGAGGCTTAAATAGTATTGAGCACTGTCTTGCTACAGTTAATTGTATCTAGATTCTAGGAAAAATAAATGATACTGGAAGTTGGGGAAAAAAACATATTTCCCTAAACCCATTTACATATCATTCACACACTTGCTCTCCCTCTTTTACAATTTTTACTGTCACATAAACACACACACCTTACTCTCCAGTTTTTAGTGAAACCACGATGAAGCAGTATTTGCTAGAACATTTTAAACAAGCAAAGAAAGGTACTTTGCTAAATACTAATGCATTTTTTTAAAAATGTTTTCCATAGCACTTTAGTCTTGCATAATACAACTACAAAAAATGACTCCAGACCTAAATAATTTTGGGAAGTGCAGGAATCTATATTCATCTCCCACTGCTTTGGAGAGTCACAATGTCTATGAAAATATTAAAGGTTCTGAGAAGTCTTGAAGAATACTGTTTTACTTTAAATCAATATTTGCTATTTTGCTACAGAGGAATGCATTCCCCCATACCATCCCATTACACGGGGGCTTGTTGGTAAATAAATACCTGTTAACATCTTATGAAAAAAGGTTTGCTCCCCAGTCTACATTTTGGAAAATCTGCATTACTATATTCTCACATTTAAAAACGCATAGAGAATTTAAATTAAGTTTTACTAATATATTTACTATGCTTTGCACATCTAATAACACATAAAATGGTGTTTTCTTTCCTAGAAAAGCGGTATTAATTTGGAATGTCAAATTCTTAAACTAAAAAGAAAGAACATTGGTTCCGATTGCATCAAATATGGTTTCAAATAGTACATACCTGTATTTTGCTTTTTCATGAACCCAGACATACTCAGGGTTTTTCAAACTCAGGCGTCCAAGGTCCTTCACAGATTTGGTTTGTGTTGCCGAGAAAAGCAAAGTCTGACGTTTCTTGGGAAGATTTTCAATAATAGCATTCATGGTATCAGCAAAGCCCATATCCAAGATTCTATCTGCTTCATCAAGAACTAAAAAGGAAAAAGGCAAGTTGAATTACATTTAAAATAGACATTAGGCTAAATGCAATGTGGTATCCTGGACTGAATCCTGGAACAGAAAAAGAACATTAATGGAAAAACTGGTAAAATCCAACTAAAGTCTGCAATTTATATTATGTACATCTCTTAGTTTTGACAAAGGTCCCACAGTTACATAAAGATGTTGCACTGGAGGAAATTGGGGGAAGGGTATGGAGGGACTCTGTACGATCACGGCAACTTCTCCTTAAATGACTTTTCTAGAATGATTCCAAAATAAAAGCTGATTTAAAGAATACACATTAGGAGCCCTGGCTGGGTAGCTCACTGGTTAGAGCATCAACCTGACGTGCCAAGGCTGTACATTCGATGCCTGGTCAGGGCACACACAAGAAGCAATCAGTGGAGAAGTGGAACAACAAATCGATTTCTCTCTCTCCTCTCCTCCCCTTTCTCTCTCTGAGATCAATAAATAAATGTGTTTATTTTTTTTAAAGAATGAACATTAGGTAATATCAGTGGTACCTTAAAAGATAAAAAAATCATACTGAAGTATCTTATGTCATATACGAGTCTGCCAACAAATTTTGATTTTTTAAAAAAAATCTAGCTGTCCTCTCTGGGTTTAGAACCCATATACCAAAAAATTGTTTCAAGTTATTTCTCAAGTTGTGTTTTGATGCGGACACCGGCTAGCAGCGTCCGCGTCATTATGGATGAAATAAAACATACACACAGAATACTGAGTCTGGTGAAGGAAAAAGGGCGACAGCATGGCTTTTCTCTCAAGAGGAGCAAAAGCTGTGGCCTCCGCCATGACAGGCCTTTATTCTGTATCTCCTCACATTCCAAGATGGTTCTTCCTCACTATCCCCAGGTTACAACAAAAGGAGCCAAGGCCCCTATTCATATCACAGAAGAAGGATATTAGCAAATGAGAAGGCAAAAGTAGCCGAGCTGGTTACACTGGTGCCTGCAAGGTTTAGCATGGATTTTAGGAAGTTACAGTAAACATTTGCAGGGTGAGGGAGTTTTCAGCAAAAAGCAGCTTAGGTATATTGCAAATCTGATTACCCACCAGAGAACCTATCTGTGGGCATGGGTCCTGTGCATCTCCAAGTGGGAGCTGGGCCCACGCCATGCAGAAGGGTCTGCCACAGTGCTTCATCAGAATATTTATTGAGTAAAACATTTCCATCGTTAAAATTTATGAGGGCTCTCTCTCGAGTTTTTTTCATTAGAAATTCATTAGACTCACCCAACATTTGGAGATTAGTAGCATGAAAACATATTGTTTCATCCATGTGTTGAAGAAGCCGACCCGGTGTGCAAACCAGTATATTTATGTTATTGATCCTCTCAGCTTCATGCTTCAGATCCTGAAAACAGTTGTTTCTTTTGATTACACAGACACATCACTGACCTGTGCAGCAAAACCATAAAAGCCACCTGCATGTGGTATTTGATCACAGCAATGTACAGTACTCTAGAACTGGATGTAACTTCTATTTTTACAGCACATCCAAACTTCTGGGTTCTTATATACAAGTTCTTAGTAAAAACCCATAGAGCTCAGAGTTCCTCTAGATTCTTAATCATATGCAGGATTTTGAGGCCATGAAAAATATGAATGCCCCAAGTCTTCATTTCCTCTTAGAACTGCAACAACCACCTTAGAAACCAGAATAATTCCCAGGAACCAGCAGCAATGAACCACTCACTGCACTTCACAGACTGGGAGACTCTAACAGAGACAAACATTCCAGGTATAACAGAAGCTAGAGCAGAAGTTGAGCTGCTGGTTGTACCATGACCTAAAACAAAAATTCCTCAAAACTCTATATTCCTGCCCTGGCTGCTGTGGCTCAGTGGAGTACCAGCCTGGGAACCACAGGGTCACCGGTTCAATTCCCAGTCAGAGCACATGCCTGGGTTGCAGGCCAGGTCCCCAGTTGGGGCACACAAAAGGCAACCACACATTGATGTTTCTCTTCCTCTTTATCTCCCTCCCTTCCCCTCTCTCTAGAAATAAATAAAATAAAACCTTTAAAAAAATTTCTTTTCTTCCTTTCTTCTGCTGCTGGCTCAGCAATGTCCTGCATTATTCAACTTCTAAGACACCACTTTGCCATGTCTACTGCACTCCTGTGTATAATTCACACCCACATTTTGGCCCAAACTTTCAGGGGGAAAAAATCTTTCGTTTTATTTTTTAATTCATTTTTTATTTACTTATATTTAGAAATAAACCAATTATCATATTCCAGGGTATTATTTTACAGACAGATATCACTACTGCTTTCTAGAGTTACACTTTTAACGCATAAGCATAAATAAAAGAATTACGAACATTTATGTAGATGTAGAATTAGTGTTATTCATGTATAATGCACATCCTTATTTTTCCCTCAAAAATTTGGGCCAAACAGTGAGCATTATACACCGTAAATACAGCACCTTACTGAAATGAGCTACTCTGCATACTGAAATAGTAACTTTCCCCACGCACATTAACAAACAGATATACAGGGTGATTAAAGTAAATGAGTCTCGGAACTTCAGCAACTCAGACACCCCGACTGAATGGACTTTCTGACAACCAGACTCCTGATGACAGTGACTACATCTGGATGTCACCGCCCCCATCTAGGGGCCAGTCCGTCTATTACGATGCATCTCCCACTCTTTCCAGTCAGCTGCCACAGTGCTCCAACGTGAGGTACAGAGTAAAAGAAATAAGGACAAGGACAAACCTTCCCACCAATGATGAGACCAGCGGAGAAGTCATGGTTCTTCCCCACTTTCCGGAGAACCTCGAAGGTCTGATACGCCAGCTCCCTTGTAGGCGATATAATCAGAACCCCCAGCCCATCCGCGGAGGTCCATTGCAGACGGTACAAGGCTTCCAGCACCTGGAACACACACTCGGGTTCAGCAAGTCCTACTTAGGGAAGACAGCTTTGTGATCCCTGGATCAGCCTTGCTACTTCAGATCAAAGGCGCCTTCCAAAAAGAAGGCACACGCACACAAGCATTATCCAATCAGAAAGAAGGAACTGCTTCCCTCGTTTTTCCTCCATCCACCGGGCACACCCTCCACCACCTTGTAATGAGAAGAGAAAAGAGGCCCCCCAGCAGCTCGGCTGCTGTCGGAGCCGTGCCCTGAAGACACAGCGATCAGTGAGAGTGTGTGCAGCCCCAAACCATTAGAACAGATTTCAAAATAATGTGTGCCACCCGTTTCTGAGCAGAAACCGCATTAAAATAATGTGGTTTCACATCTTTACAGCTACTGTCGTCATACGGTGACAATTTTTCAGTTGTAGAGTGACCTCCTTATAAAAATTAGGATTTAAAAGAAAAAGGGTTTGGCAACACTAGAAACAGAAACTTCAATGTGATTCTCTCCAAGCCAATTATTTTGCAGGAACTAAATTATGAAACCAACTGCATAAGTGAAATATAAATGAACTCCTAAAAGGCTCTATCGTGTTAGTGCTCTAAAGGACAGATATCAATGTCCCAGAAAATTCTCAAGGAGCGACCCAAAATTCTCCAGGTGAGTACATTTCAATTTTATCCTAAACAAATGGCAAACGTAAATGTAACTGGTAGGTTTGTGAGGAGCACAGACATAGCACCCCTCACCAGTCTTACCGCCGAGCAGAACCATTCCAACCGCCACCCCGGGACAGCCCACAGCTTCAGAAGGTAATTGCTCGTCAAGGCGCAATAGCTCGTTTATTAAGTTACTGACTGCTCACATGCACAAGGTGCTATGTTAGGACCTGGGTGAAGAAGAACACACCTGTCCGATAAACCCCGCATGCCAGTCAGGGAAATTGAAAATAAAAGAACTCTTGGCATAATTAAGTATTTCTATCTGGGCACGAAATGCCTTAAAATCACACAGTAGAGAATCTAACCCCATATGAATAAACTACTCACTGGAACAAGGAAAGCCAAAGTTTTGCCAGATCCAGTTTTGGCAGCTCCAAGAACATCTTTGCCTTGCAAAGCCAACCCAATGGTCTGCTTCTGTATCTCGGTCACCAAACGGTACTGGGCTTCTTGCAAACCTGCAAGGGTGAGGACAAGGAGAACAACAGTTCAGAAAAATTCCTGTTGAATCACGGGCTGAACTGTGCGCCACCCCCTTACACGTTGAGGCCCATACGCCCCCCACCCCAGTACCTTAGAATGTGACTGTATTCAACGACAGTGCCTTTAAAGAGGCGACTGATGCCCTGGATAGGTAGATCAATTGATTATTGGAGTGTCATCCTAATACACCAAGGTTGCCAATGGAATCCCTGGTCAGGGCATGCACAAGAATCAACCAATGGATGCATAAATAAGTGGAACAACAAATCGATGTTTCTCTCCCCCTCCTTCCTCTCTCTCTAAAATCAATAAATAAAAAAATAATAATAATTAAGGAAAAGGTAATTGAGTAAAAAATAGCCCATTTGGGTGGACCCTCATCCAATCTGATTGGTGTCCTTCTAAGAAAAAATTTGGACAAAGAGGCGCTAGGAACGTGACCGCACATAAAGGCCAACCCCATGAAGAGGCAGCAAGAAGGCAGCCATCCGGGGGCCAGGAAGAGGGCTCCTGTCAGCCGCTACGACTCTCTGAAGAAAGCAATCCTGTCAGCATCCTGGTCTTTCGACTCCCAGCCGACAACACTGAGAGAAAGAAACACCTTCGTTGAAGCCACCCAGTCTGTGGTATTTTGTGCCAGTGGCACTAGCAAACCAATAAAAAAGGTGTCACATTTTTGTTTGTTCTCTAGCTTATTTTCGTATAATTAGGTTTCATTTTAATCATACAGAGGCCCTAGCATCTTGTTTTTTCCCCTACCGCTCTTTGGTCCAGAAAGGATGATAATAATAAACTGGCAAAACTTAAATGAATTAATATTGTTTCTTACAGGTCTTTGTGACATTGAAAATTACTGGCCATAGTAAGATTTTTCAGGTTGAACTTTTTCTCAGCCTTTGCCATCTATGAAAAGCATCAGGGTTCTTTGCGAGGGTACCAGACACCAGGTTCCGACAAACCAGCAGCTGCAGTTGCTGCAGTTCGGTCTTCAGCTTCCCGATGCTTCCATTGGACCATAACCCGCTGAGCCGCCTCCCAGTTCAAAGCATTCAGCAAATAAGGGCAAGGCAGATCCACCGGACACGGACACCAGACTTCCGTGACAAACACGGTAATGATGTCTTAGCTGGCAGAGCCGCTTTCTGTGTTGCTGCACAGACAGGCACAGCAACACAAACTGGAATAGAGTGGAACACGCCCCCTGTTGGCAGTCACCCCAAAGGAATGGACAGCCGAGAAATCACCCCAGCTGGTGTCACTGTCTCAAAACCAATTCATAACCGATGCCAAGGGAAAGCACTGTGCACCCATTAAAATATGGCATGATCGAAGAAATAAAATACATTTAAAACCTTCTCCAAAAACAAGCATCAAAAAATCCAACATGTCCCAGGATCGTAGTTTACCTACCTTTCAACGTTTTCTTAGATAAGGGGAAATCTGAAAATCTCGTAATTTCATTTACATTTATCTGAAAAGAAAATGGGGACTACGTCAGATAAGACAAAATAACACACTACATAACTCATTTGTTTCATAACAACCTTTTTTGTTGTTGTTGTTGTTGGACTCGCTCACCGTTGGTAACACAGGATTAAATTGAATCATCAACTCTCACTGAAAACTATTATTCCTTTTGAGAGGAAACATGCCTTGAGGAAGCTGTTACCCAAAATACAAGTTTGTAACAATTTCAAATGACAAAAAAAAAGCCTTCATTCACTCACTACATATTCTACTACAATACCTTGAACATGCTGCACCTCTAAAATGTTAACACAGTAAGTCATCAATCACCACATCAATTTTAGGAAGAAAACCTACTTTCAGCCCATCCTTCAAGGAGTATCAGTTTATAAATTAGAGGTAAAATCAATATAAACCACAGACCACGGGGAGAACAGTTCTACTGACACACCTTAGGGAATAAATTTAAGTCAGTCGGAGAAACCCATCGTGTTAGCGCCAACCTCTCAAAGTTTAGCCATAAATCAGTGGCGTGCAAAATCCAACCTGACAGCTACCCACTGGGGACATGCGGAAGGAGGGGTTTTATTTCATCATAACCAGGGAAGTGTGTCACACTCCGAAGCCACGGTAAGCGACCCTGTGTCCTTCAGCTTCACATCATCTATGTGCATGATGCTCTTTACTGGCATCAGCTGGCATCAGCCCAGTTTTCTGAATTTCATTTTGGCTCCTCAGCAGAATTATTTTACTACAGATGCTGAAAGCAAAACTACTGTTCAAATCTGGGACCCCGCCGCCAAACTATTCATGATTCGCAAAAGGGGAACGCCGCGCTCTTAAGGTTCATTTATTTCAGTTACACTCCAGGCAGTAAGAGGTGACAGCCTGCACTCCATTTTGCAGTCTACACATCTTCTTTCCCAAGAGTTTTCCTGCGGCCCACACAGCATTGCTCTCTGGCCCCCAGTGCTGAAGTCAGGAACGCTAAAACATGACCTAAATCCCTATAATCATTCCAGATAAAACTGGGTAGAGGACAAAATCAGGGTACTAGCGTTACAAGAAGAAAATTGTCTCATTTAGAAAACAATCTTCCGAAGGACACTAAAGTGAGGTGTAGTGCACGTGGTCCACCCTGGCACGTGTGTTATTAGCAGCTAAAAAGCTGTTTTCACAGAGAACAGAAAGCTCACAGAAGCCAGGCCGGCAACGCACCCTTACACCCTCCCAGAGACCCAGAACAGGCAAAGGGGCTACGCGCACCGTTCTGAAGTCCGCTGACCGCGAGGGAGAGTCTGGAAGAACACCGTTCCAGCACTCTGCCGTAAACGTACATGCAACCTCGACACTGTAAATCTATAAACTGCAGCCTTGCCAAGAAGTCACCGAAAAGCCAAAGGACATTTGTATTTTGCTGATGCTCTAGAACAAGGGTCAGCCAAGCGTGGCCCACGGGTCCAATCCAATCTGGTGTCCATTTCGGTCGATACCGTTTTACTGGAGCACAGCTACCACCAGTCATTTACGGACGGACTCTGCGGCTGGGACAGAGCGGGTGTGGCCCGCACCCAGTACAGGCACACCTCACGTACTCCAGGGTCCGTTCTAGAACCCTGCAATAAAGCGGGTATCACAATAAAGGGAAGAAGTCTTTTTGCTCACGGAGGATCTTGCCTTCAGCTTGTAAAAAAGGACACCTGTGAAGCGCCATAAAACAAGGCATGTCTGTACTGACTGGCCCTTTTCAGAAAAGGTTTGCTGACCCTGTTCTGGGAGACTCGCAACTGTATTTCCAAGAAACTTAGAAACCCGCACTGAAGGCTTTGGGTCCTACAAACAAAGTAACATTCTTTCCCATTCCCTTCATCACTTGCTTTTCTTAGAACAACCATCCTGTCTTTCCAACCTCCACACTGGCGGCAGTACCTGTTAACGACCACCAACACGGGTGGGTGGGTGAGCTGGGGGAGGAGGAGGGAAGAGCCGGTGGGTTATCACCTAACCGCGGTTCCGTTGCAGGCACATCGCGTTCCGCTGTGCTTCACCTTGCTGCGCTGCACAGGTGCCGCATTTTTAGGGAATGGAAGGCCGGGCCCTCCAGCGCAACAAGGGTACAGCCTGCTTTGCAGTGCTGGTCTGGAATGAAGCTGCGGCGTCTCCGGGGCAGGCCTGTATGCTTCTTACAGCAACTCTTTCTCACAAAAATGAATAAATGCTTTCACACCCCGAAGCAGGAGAAAAAAGTATAAAAACCTAGACTTGCACCTATTGCAATCAGTGAAGACAAGCAATCTTCCTCAAATTGTAAAAAAAACTCTGATTAAGAAGATACGAACCTGGATCACAATGCACGGTGCCTACCCGGCACAGCTGATTGCGATGCAAGTCTAAATCCATCTCAGGTACAGAGAGTGTAAGTCGTTCAGCAACAGTGAGGACTTGCTCAGCCTCTCTCAGAGCTTCAGTCCCCACCTCTCCACGGGCCGGTCCAGAGCACACCCTTTCCGTGGCGGCCTGAGAAACTCATCACCCGGGTCTCCCACCGCGAGGGGCACAGTGAACTGACAAAGCCAGCAGGCACCGCCTAGGCCCACCACTGAAAACGCCACGCCCCCCGGGCCTGCTCCCAACGACTGAACTCGGCAGCTCTGGGGCTACAGACCCCTTCCAGGGGCAGGAAACACCTGTAGTGGGCAACCTAGGCTCGCACCACCTGAAGCTTTCTTCCAGCTATGCTGCCACCTGAGACACTTTCCTCCTCTTCCTCCTTCCAGCCGCTCCGCTTTCCTTTCCTATTTGTGGTCCCTCTCCTCCATGTTCGGACATCCACCACCGCCCCCCCCCCCAATAACTCTCCAGCTCACTTCATCCCATCTCGGCATCTGCCTCTCGGAGGACCCCAGACCTGGACTCTGCCAAGAATCTCCTACCTGCTCTCTTGGCCTCCAGACCATTTATAACTTGGATATGTCCTCTAACTGCCCGTCCCTGGCCCCTGAAACACTGCACTACTCCCAGATGCAGCCTCCAAGCTCGGCCTCTATAAATTTCCCATTGTCGCTGTACCAAATCACCACAAACAGTTGGCTGAAACCAACACAAATTTATTAACCTACCATTACGGAAGACGGAGGTCCACAATGAGTCTCACCCGGCTAAAGTCCAGGTGCTGTCGGGCTGCCTGCTTTCTGGCGACTCCAGTAGAGAATCCAGTCCCCGGCCTTTCCAGTCCCTAGAGGCTACCGCCTGCCTTGCTCATGGCCTCTGCCCATCCTCAAAGCCAGAAAGCGAGGATCGGGCAAGTCTCCCTCCCTTCACGGCGCTCTGACACGGACTCTTCTGCCCGCCTCCTTCACGTTTAAGGATCCTTAGGCGGTTGATTGCATTAGGCCCACCTGGATAACCCAGCTCAATCACCCTACTTTAAGGTCAACTGACCAGCAACGCTAATCACCCCATAACATGTAACGTATTCACAGGCTCTGGTGACATCTTTAGGAGGCCATCCTAAACCAACCACAGCCCACCCACCTCCAACCCCCTTCTCCAACCTCATGTGAAGCCAGTCCAGGAGCCCAAACCACACTCCAAAGAGTAGTTCCCCCTTCATAAGACATCATGTACTTTCACATCTTTTTGCATTTCTTCATGTTGCGCCTCCCCTCCTTGAATGTCCGTGCCAGTATTTCTTACTGGAGAATAACATCATTCAAGAGCCAGTTCCACTCATGACGGCCACAAACCAATGAGTGGACAGTGTGCACGCCACACGAAGGCCTCTGGTAAGGCTGCGGTATGGGGCTGAGACCCAACCCACGTTCAACTCCATCAGCCAAGCCTGAGGCCACAACCACCAGGAGGACAGGTGCCCGGAAGAAACACATTTTTCTAATTCATCTGGCCAAAAGGGGGCGCTGTACGGAGTAACACAACCTTCCCCCCGCCCCCCCCCCCCACACCAATTACACCACCCTCTCATACCACAGCACTGCACGTTATTTATTACAACACTTGCCAAAATGTAGCTATCCCACCTACCTCGCTAGGGACACAGACAAGTCGTATTCCATCTTCGTGTACCTAGACCTCAACAAGTACCTGTGAAACTGCTTCAAAATGTTCCTACATCAAATTGCTCAGTGAAGCTATCGAGCACCACCTGTGTACTACGGCACTGTAATGAGTCTTATACAAAAAAAATAAATAAAACAAACCTCTTCTACGCAAATGCTGGGCGCCATACAGTGAAGGTCTGCCCGAGTTACCCAGAAAAAAATGAATCTTCTTTGATGTATTCTAGTATTGCTAGCCCTGGACTACACTCTGCATTTTTTCCTCAACAAGGTCTTAAGAGAATATTTCTAAAATTTAAAAAACTAAAACAGTACAATACTTAGGGGGGGAAATGGTCTTTCAACTTAGTGAAAAGACCGAAAGATGTAAGCATTTGCACACTGTAACACAGTACGTGTAGCGCTTTGGCGCCTGGCGTCAGATTCAGAGCACCTGGGTGAGAACTTTTCGTTAGCTTTTTCACTTGCTGTTTAACCTTGTGCAAATTATTGAACCTCATTGGGCCTCAAAGTTTCTTCACCTGTATAATGGAAACAACCCCCTAAGGTTGTTTGTTGTGAAGATATGGCAGGTCAACGTATTAAAAAGCTTAGCAAATTTAGTAATTTAAAACAAGACACAAAAAGAAGGGACCAACGTCATCAACCAGAATAAACCCATCTGGAAAAGGTCACTGTGCACCAAACAACATCTAAACACCACTGAGCACCTCCTCAAAGACAAGCACCGCATGACCAGTCTCCGGGGAGAAGACAGACGAGCACATGAATCGTTCTCTGGCTTTCAGAGGTTTCTGGTCCAGCGGGGGCGCTAACAAAGAAGCCACTCATCACAGCCTGGCAACACATACTGTAATAAAGGTACACACACACACAAAGCGCTACGGAACCACGGCAGACCTAACTCCACCTGCAGAGGGCAGGAAGAGAGGTTTAATCTCGATGGGCAAGTAGGTGTCCCCAGCGTGGAGGAAGGGGGTCCTCACTGCAGGGGGAACATCCAGTACGAGGAAGAGACATGTCAAGGAACGCAGCAATTCACAGAATTTCTAGCTCTTCTTTCAGGCATGCCTATCACAGACTGCTTGCTCTACACACATGACCTTGTTTAAGACTCACAGCGCCCTTGGTGGTTAATAATCTCCGCTGAATGAAGAAATTGAGGCCCTGGGACATTACGAAACGTCGCTAAGTGAGTTGAAAACTCAAACTGAGACTTAAACCAGGTCTGCCTGACCACAGATAAGTTACTCTTTCAGGGGCTGGAGCATGCTGACATCCACTTGTTTGACCATTTTCCTGAAAGCAGCTGTGAGCCGAGGAAAAGTTCTGAGCAGGAGTTAAGGGACCTGGTGATATTCACCTTGGAAAAAATCATTCCAGCAGCAACATGGAGAGCAGATTAGAGAGAGATAAGGCCCACAGGCCAAACGCTCTCAGCCACCGGTTTTAGCAACGGAAGTCTCGCTGGAACACAGCTAGTATCTGTGTATTTTCACGGCAGCTTTTGTGTTAGTGTCAGAGTTGACCTGCAGAGCTGAAATCATTTACTATCTGGCCCTTTGCAGAAGGTTTGCTGGCCCTTGTTATAAGCAATAGCTACTGCAATAACCAGGCAAGAAATGATGGGGCCCGAGCTAGCGTACAGCGGCGGGCATGCAGAAGCATTTGAAAAACTGAAGCAGCAAAACAGATCACCAGTGTGACTGATGGGATATGAGTGGTGAGAGGGAAGCCTCTAGGGTTGCCCCTAGGTCTCTAGCTTAGCCGTGTGCTTAGATGGTAGGCTAGGATGTGCAAGGCTAAATAGCCGTCCCCAAAACACCCCTATCCTAACCCCTAGAACTGTGAATGCCACGTTATATGGCGAAAGTGACTTTGCTCATGTGACTAATGATCTTGAGATTTAAAGACCGTCCTCGATTATTGCTTGGTCCCAGAAGTGTACTTATTAAAAAACTGCAGAAGTACGTTTGACACAGAACAGGAGAAGGCAATGTGTCCGAGGAGGCAGAGACTGGAGTGATGTAGCCACCAGCCAAGAAATGCAAACAGCCCCTAGAAGCTAGAAGAACCAAGAAACTGGCCCTTAGAGCCTACAGAGCGAGTGTACCCCTGCTCACACTCAGTGAAACTCGGTGAAACTCAGCGAAATTTTGGCCCAGCGAAACTGATTTCAGACTTCTCTTCCAGAACAGTGACGGAAGAAATTCCTGTTGTTTTAAGCCACTGAGTTTGCGGTAAACTGTTGCAGTGGCAACAAGGAACTACTAATACACAGAACGGTGACTTTTGAAAGAAAAGATAAGGAGCTCAGTTTTGGACTTTTGGCACCTAAGACATCCTAGGATGCAGGTGAAGACACCCAAGAAAGCCAGAAAAAAAGGACAGAAACCCAGAAGAGCTCGGGGAAGAACACAAGAAGGAGGAGCCATTCGTCCAAACGAATACACCTTGGGATTATACCAGAGAACAGAGTGGGAAGAAGGAAAAGCTAAGGCTGCACTGTACCTCCTAACAAGTCCAGTTTTCGATGAAGCGTCAAAAATACGGGGTCTGGCACAAATAACACCCCTTTTTTACTACCAGATCATAAGCATGTAATTCTGGGTGTCGTAACAATATCATATTTGCTGAAGCACACCATATGACATTTTAGGTGAAATGTTCAAATTAAAACTGTAAATTATTACACCCATATTATTAACCTACCAACCACACTCAGGCAGGAGTTACTTCTACAGGACACTGTACAATCTAATAGTAATTTACTTTACAATGGATTCTTGAAGTGTTATGCATATATAGCAGCAGCAGTAACAATGTAGCAGCTAATATATGCAATATTTATGTGTCGAGCATTGTGCAGAATGCTTTGCGTGCCCTCCTACTCACTCCACACAACCTAAAAGGCAAATATTATTATGCCTTTTAAAGACAAAAAGGGGAAAGCCAACGCAGTCACTCGCCCAAAGTCACTCTTAGACTGTCATCATCTTAACTCAAAAGCCAAAACAAACTCTAAGCTCCATCTAGTCTAGCCTTACCGGTGACTAAAGAGTTTAAAGGAAAGCCATACCCGCATAACACACGGTGACTTTGATTCCAGAAATGTTCCACATGTTAACTCCCTGATTACGCTGCACTAGAAGGGGGTCATCGCTGAGAAGCTGCGTGACGTGGGCAAAGGGCAAGAGGCAGAGGAAGTGGAGGGAACGAAAATGCAGGTGCTGGCTGCCCCAAGGAGCCTGTGGGGGGCAAGAGGTCAAGAGGTCAAAATACTAACGACTGGAAAACTCATCTAGGAATATCAGCTACGAGGTGGGATGGCACATACCAGAAACAGACCAGGAGTCCAGTTTTTCTACGCCAATTCTTGGGAGGGGATATAAAGCAAAGAGAGAAAATGAGACAGGCAACGGAAGGAAGATGGATAAAGTCGAGGCGCGCAAGTCTAGCATAATGGTTAAAAGTGAAGGCTTGAAATCAGAAAGACAAAGGTCTCAGTTCCAATTCCACATCACCTACTAAGCTCAGGAGGACAAGTTTCTTATCCTCTCGGAGCCTCGATGTTTTCACCTGTAAAATAGGAATAAATCCCATATCTCGGATCGAATCAAATAATGTTAAGCACATGCTGAGTGGCTTAAAAATGCAGGTGTCAGTATTACTGTTATTGTCGTTAGTATTGTTATGCACGTTACTAGAACTATTCCAGCATTCATCTCCCTACCCCTAAGTACGGTTGCATTTCTACTGTTTTATCAAGAACAGTGCGGCGAGCAGAAGAGCAGCCAGGACGTCCCCGAGGCCTGGGTCGTGGCACCGAGCAGGCCACGTGCAGGTAACCCCACTCCCTTCACCAGCCCGGTGGACTGCCGCTGACTCCCCAGGCCTGGTCCCCACTGACCGGTCCGCCCCCTCCCCTCGGCAGCTCCGCACCGCGGCGACACGCAGCCTGGCTGCCGGCCCAGCCCACTCGCCACCCCACGTTCCTCGGCCGCTGCACGGCGAGCCTTCCCCAGGCCGGCCTCACCTTCCCGTAGCTCTGCATCAGGCGGCTGATGGTCTCCCGCTCGACCTGCCATTGGGGCTTCTTCAGCTGCTTCCGCAGCTGCTTCTTTTTACTCTGCTTATAGCTGTGTTTCTTCTTCCAGCGGTTGAAGCTCTGCACCGGATCGTGCCGGGCGCCCGCATCTCGGGAGTCGGCAGCTCTGCCCATCGCGGAGACCGAGGCTGAGGCCGCGGCAGCCTAGACAGCTCCGCACGCGAGACGCTCCCGGCCCGGGGAGAAGACGCGGAACCAGCGTGGGGACAGAGAGCAACGGCGCATGCGCAAAGCCGGAAGCCCGCCCCCGAGCTTTGAACCCTGGTCACCCGCCATTGAGGGCAAGGAAAACGGGGATTGTGATTGGTGACTTGAACACCTCGGGGCGTGGCGGAGCAGTCCAGGGAAAACGGGGGCGGAGCGATTTGCGGAAGAAGGCGGAGTTCAGTGGCTGAGGAGCACATTAGCTCTTTAAACTCGCGCTTCCGCTCTGCTTACTACGGTGACGTCAGAGCTAACGCTAAAGGGCCATACACGCCTGCGCAGTGTTTACCGCGGCGAAGCGCGCGCACGCAAACACACCGCCATCGGTGAATTAACTTTAAGACTTGTTTCTCATACTTCGTCCCATGGAGCCAAAGGATTTACCGGAAATGAGGCAGGTATTGCGTAACATCTGATTTTCATCTGCTGCAGGGTACCTTCCTAGGAATGAGGTTTTTTCCCCCTTTTTTCTGGCCTCTCTGACTCTGCATACTGCAGGTAACTGGAGCATACTTGAAACAGGGTGCACCCAAGAGGGGGGGCCCCAAAAACAGGGATTTGGAATGGGGCCGAGAACTCAGGGTGTCCAGGAAATATTAGAGGGACATATAAGATGTCCTCACCCCCTCCCCCACAGGTGTGAGTTGGGGGAAGGGACACATGGAGCAGGGATTTGCAGAGTTGTGTACAGCCACAGCTTTGCAGCTAGTCCATGGCATGATCATTTAACATATCTATAACCTTTGGCTGGTGGCTTAGAGGTGTTAAATAGCTGTGGCCATGCTCTAAGCCAGGGGGATGGAAAGGACTCCCCCCAAGATGTAACTGGGGGACAGGATCCCCATGTTACAGCACTTGTGTGGGAGCTTGGGGAAGAGTGGCTCCAGAACATAGGGACACACCTGCCCAGACTCACGAGGGCAGCCCAGTAAACTTGGAATAATACAGAAATGCTGGCAGGTGTAACTGATTGTAGGAGGAGTCAGAAGTGGGGGTACAGAGGAGGATTGGCGCCGGGATTTAAACCGAGATGTGGCACCCAGTGGAGAGAGATCCACACGGTTTCACCAGAGTCAGGACCCCCACAGCCCCGTGAGAGAAAATCACCATGTGGCTTTGCCTGAGTGGCAACCCCCTCCCCTCAACTTAGGTGAAGGGGGGCCACGTGGCTTTGGCAGAGTGGAGACCCTCTTGCAGCTTTGCCAGAGAGATTCCACGCAGTTTCACCAGAGTGCAGACCCCTGCAGCCTTGGTGAAGAGGGAGAGCCACGAGATTGCCAGAGTGTGGAGCCCTTCCCTGAAACTCTGGTAGAAGAGGACCACGCGGCTTTGGGGTGCTCCCCTTGGCTGTGTAGCCTGGGAAGCAAGAGAGACTTTGACTGGAGGAAGGGGGAAATGACTCTTGCCAGTAGGCCATGAGAAGGTGCCCCATGGCTTTGGATTAATCCGAGATCCTGCCTGGACGACGACTCAGCTGACGTGGAGCTGTGGTGTCAGGAGCCTGGATCCCAGACATTTGCTTCTTTTCCTGAGTTATGGTACCCTGCATTAGGGCAGAGGGAGAGAGGAAGCACTGTGGGCGTCTGTGGGTATCCTAAAGGACTTTGGTATTTTCATGAAGATGCTAGGTTGCTACTTTAAGTCTGTATGGCATTAAATAAACATTTCCTTTTCACAAATCTCTGGCTTTGAGAGACATCTTTCCATAAGGCAGTGGACATAACGAACCTTGGCCCCTGCGGCTTCTGTGTTCTGTAACATACTCACACTGAATTTGCCTTAAAATGCTACTATGAAGACAAAGTGATAACTAAAAATAATGAATTAAAGGAAACATTCTTGGCTATTTAAGTGAATTTGCTTTCAATGGATGGCTTTTGGGCACATTAACCTGTAGGATTCACGGGTATACAGTGGATGGAGGTGAGGACGGAGTTGTGGCAAGGAAAACGGAGATTAGGTTCAAAATTCACATGGAGTTTGGGCCCTCAAATTCCCTGTCCAACTCCACATGACCACCCCAGCCACTGCCCACCCTCTACAGAAGAAGGCTTCACCGGGTAGGGGGCATGAACCAGATCATTTCCACACTCAGTGTCACTAGATGCGGTGACAGTCAATGAGGGGTGGTTATATTAAAGCATGTGTCCAGCTACAAAAAGTTAAAAATAGAGCTACCGTATAATACAGCAATTCTGCTTCCGAATATACACACAAAGAATTTAAAGCAGGGTCTGGAAAAGGTATTTGTATACCCGTGTTCATAGCCGCATTACTCACAATTGCCAAAAGGTGGAAGCAACCCAAGTGTCCATCCAGGAAAGAAGGATAAACAAAATGTGATACATACATGCAATGGAATATTATTCCACCTCAAAAAGAACAGTTCCGACAATGCAACAATGTGAATGAAACTTGGGGACATAGTATACTAAGTGAAAGAAGCCAGTGTCAAAAAAAATAATAATAATAATGTATGATTCTACTTATATGAGATACTTAGGGTCGTCAAAATCACGGCGAAAGTGGAAAGTGGAACGGTGGTTGCCAGGGGCAGTTATTGTTTAGTGGGTTCAAAGTTTCAGTTTTGTAAGATGAAAAGAGTTCCGAAGATGGGTTGCACAACAATGTTAATATTGAATGCCACTGAACTATATACTTATACAGGTTTAAATGGTGAATTTTATGTGCATTTTACCAAATGTTTTCATTGTCTCTAATTTTTGTGAGGTACATATACAGAACAATGAGGGTCTGAGTTCTCTCATTTTTCTCCTAAAGTTGAAGCAGCCAGGGCTATATACACCTCAAGCCACGCCATGCCCCCCCCCCCCCGCAAAAAAAAACCCTGTAAAATTAATCTGTAGGGAAGCTGACGGCCCTAAGACCTGGATAGAACCGCATTTAAGCAGCTGTCCAACAGATGGCAGGTCACTAACCTCCCCACTGGAACTTCAGTGAAACCTGCCAGTTAATAAGCCCTTCCATGAGCTCACTGCCTCTAATCAGGCTTATTCAAATATAAAAGAATAGCCAAAGACCACCGAACACTTCAGGAAATCCTTTAACTTAATAGCTAAGAGCTGAAACTTATAAACCAATGCGGGGAGCAAAAGAAATCTTCAAAAAGTATTATCAATATTTTAGAAAGATAAGGCATTGTATCCGTGAATAAGAACAGAAACTAGTCAGAGAATGAAATAGAACTCTTAACAGAATTCATTTTGTTTGTCATATAAATAAAATTTAAACATAAATTAGAAAATTCAAAGCTTAATTACGATTAAAAACTTATCACATTCCAAAGTCATTAGGATTGAATAATTTGTAATAAAACAGTTCATATCTTGACTGCATAAAATAACGTCTTTAGGATAGTTTTTATGCTTATTTTCTCCAATACCTTATTTTCTGCAGAAATGGCCCCTAGACAGGCTTTCAGTTAGGACATTGATGATGGTAAAAAGTTTTAAACACATTTGAATTTTGAGGCTCTACATTCTCCACTGCCAACCAAAATGGACAAAGCTCCTAAAAAGAATTTGGAAATGTGTCTGTTAACTGCCACTAAAAATAAAGGCGAAACTTCAGTTCGGGTAGAGCCTGTACTAAAATTTAAGAGGGAAAAGCATTAGTTCCTTCTTCACATGTGGCTATCCCATTTAATACCATTCATGAGTTAGTTTCTACCATAAATCTTTACATAGTTATGGTTGTTCATCACAATTCTTCAAATTACCTATGTCTCTAAAACTCTGAAAAGACTATTATATACTTTTAGTATATTAAAACTTTTTTAAAAAGATTTTCTCCTTGGAGAAAGCATGAAAACAATAATATCCCAGTAATGATGAACACAATTGTCACCCGGATCTAGGTTTATAAGATCCAGTAATCCCATTTTATTTTTTCTTTATTTTTATTGTTGACACTGCTGCAGATGCCCCTGTTTAGCCCCCTTTACCCCTCTGCTCTCAGGCTCCACTCTGCCTCCCCTCTGGCCACTCCTGTTGGCTGTGTCTGTGGGTTATACATGTACGTTCTTCGGCTCATCCCTTCACCTTCTTTCATCCAGTTCCCCCTTCCCTCTCCCCTCTGACAGCTGTCAGTCTGTTCCATGTTTCCATGGGTCTGTTTCTATTTTGTTTGTTAGTTTATTTTGCTCATTAGATTCCACATGTGGGATCATATGGTATGTAAATACGTTTTTTTAAAAAAAAATCAAATGAACAGAGTTCTTTGGAGAAATAGCTTACTCCAGGATAGGGTAGAGAAATTACCGGATGAGCCTGGAATGTCTTGAAGTGCCAGAAAAGAAAGAAGAGCTGAAGAAATGATGGGAGGAGAGACTACAGCTCTACTTCTTGTCCCAGGTGGTACTTACAAGAATGTTTGCCCATTAACACTTCACTACGCTCTCTACTCCTTTTATGTTGTTTCCTATAGGTATATTTTTAAATGGCTTAACATATAAAATTACACATCAAAAGACTCATGCCAAATTTGTACTGAGAAAATAATTTTCTAATCTTGTTTATTTTTAGAGAGGGGAAGGGAGGGAAAAAGAGAGGGAGAGAAACATCAATGTGTGGTTGCCTCTCGCACACCCCCCACTAGGGACCTGGACGGCAACCCAGGCATGTGCCCTAAACTGATAATCAAACAGAAGATCTGGACACTCAAGCCACCGAACCACACCAGCCAGGGCTAAGGAAATACTGTTAAACATAGGTCATGTCAAAAGAATACCTTTGCCCAGCATTCTAACCTTTAGATTATTTATCTTTTAAAATATCAGCCCTGGCTATTGTAGCTCAGTTGGTTGGCATGTCATCCCACAGACAGAGGGCTGCAGGTCCAATTCCAGTCAGGGCACAGGCCTGGGTTTCAGGTCAGGTCCCCAGTAGGGGGCGCATGAGAGGCAACTACACACTGATGTTTCTCTCCCTCTCTTTCTCCCTCCCTTCCCTTCTCTAAAATAAATAAGTAAAAGTATAAGGTGTCTACTAAACATGTAGATCAATCAGATTATTTTTCAGTTATGCCATTTGCTGAGCAAAATCTATGTTCACATACAAAGGTACAGGATTTTAGAAATCCACAAATCTCACAATAATTGTTGCCCATTCTCTGGAGTCTATAGAAATTGTACCTAAAACAATTGAGCATTTGTTAGCATATCTTGCCTTATTCAAATGCTCCAAATGATTTCCTTCAATAAATATGCAATAGTGTTAATTATTTGGTTTTATATTTTACCCTCTAAATATTGTCTCTAGTCCACAGGACCAATAGTCACAAAAATTGTACTTCTTCTCTTTTTTATAGAGAGAGGGGGAAAGGGAGGGAGAAAGAAAAAACATCAATGTGAGAGAGAAACATCGATCGGTTGCCTCTTGTATGAGCCCCAACTGAGGATTGAACCCACAACCCATGCGTATGCCCTGACCAGAAAATGAACCCCCAATATTTAAGTTTACAGGATGACAGCCAACTAATTGAACCACTCTGGCCAGGGCTTATATATTATACTTTCAAATCAGATTGCAGTTCTGAATACTTAACATTTTGCTGATGTTCCTTTTTTCATCTCTTTATGGTTTCTAAGAATATGTGATAAATGCCCATCTTTGCACCCATTTGCATTGTAAACTTAATCTTTTTCATTCATTGGCAGGATTTCATAAAAGCAGAATCCTTCAAGGTACGATAGATTAATCAGAATCTAGTGATTTTTTTATCGTTTGAAAGAACTTGTGTAAAAAAAAAAGTTTCCCAAAACCTTCAATTGGGCTTTTTTTTTTTGAAGCAACTTATTTTTTTTTTTTTACTTGTGGTAGATAGTTTCCCAAAAGAGGGATGTATTCTTTAATATTCAAGATACATAGTCATGTAGCTGAAATGTATATTTCTTTTCTTCTTCCAATTTTTTCTCTAAATTCATTTGTTATGGTTGACATGAAGGTAAATAAATTTCCATGTTTCTCTCATTTCTTCAGTCTGATGAAATTACTATTTTTTTCTCGTATTCTCTATATTTTCTCCAAAAAATGTACTTAATTATCCAAATAATATTATTTCATTCCCCTCAATAATGACTTTCTCTTTTCTGTTTTCTGATTCTATTAATTTTTTAAATTGTTTTTCAAATGTTTAGTAAGAAGTTCTAAAAATATCTTAGCATTTTATCACAGAATTTATAAAGATTTGAAACAATATATACAAAAATGCTGCTAAATGTTAAGAGATACTACTGTTGCTTGAACAAGAAAACAAGTGCTCTTGCATAATTACCTAGAAATTTCTACATTACTTTGATATGATGTATACTTTTTGGATCTTACTGGTTTGACTGGAGTATCAGAAAATATTTTCTTTTTAAAAAACAAATCTGATAGTTTTGCTAAGTTATATTTTATGTCAGGAGTTAACTGTTCCAGGTCATTTTTCCCAGGTACACAAAGGACCTTTTCAATAATAGTACTTTTTAAAGCTTTTCTGCTGCCCATACTGTAACTGCCTCTTCATATTGTTACTGAAATTAAATACTATTTAATTTCAAGAGAATCCCACAAGATCTGAATAACTTGGCGTAAGAATCTAAAAGGTGACCCATCCAAGTCCTTGTGTCTTACATCCATGGAAAATTATTCTTGGTCAATCAATTCAACTGTACATTGACTTTTTATTGGAAAGGAAATTAATAACACAGCAAAGCATATGTTTCTTCAAACAATGGAATACAATTCTGTGTCTTTATAACTTGGTGATTTAATCAGCCTGAAATAATCCTTAGGGATATAATATTTCTATGAAATTTTAGAGGTTGCTGCTCGAGATGGTTCCAGCTTCATTTACTCATACCCTCTAAAACTTCAGCAGGGCCAACATGCAACTATTTTAATCCCAAAGTGTAATCTTTCTAAAATCTTGAAGAACCACAAACAATATTTACTTAACTGGTGAGTACGCAGAAAGTAGAAGGCCAAGAGGTTTAGCCTTCCACAGCTGTTGCATTGCTAATTACTGCCGGAAGTCATGAATCAATTAGTTTGTCTATGTACACCTTGGTTTGGCATTTATCTAATTTTCTGCGTGTGCCTACAGTGTGCTGGATGCTGTTAAGCCTCAAGAATACAGAAACAGGTGAGAAATTGTCTTTGCCTCAAGGAGTTTATGATCTAGTACGTTGGCCTCCAAAGTTAGCTGCATGAGAATCACATAAGCAGTTTTTTTTTTTAAAAAGTAGTTCCTTAGCTGTACCCCCTTGCCCTTGATTCAGGTTTGAGCCATAGATAGTAAATGCTAAGTCTAACAAAACCAATTCCACTTACTAATGTCATCAATAAAATCACTGCGACTCTCACACAGAAGGATTCTGATAAAGAAGTCTACAACGAAACACATTTGAAACTCATACCCTAATTTGTCTGAGATAAACTAAACTTTCACTTCGTAAGGAATCAGAATTTGCATAGCTCTTTCTAGTTCATCACACAGGCCAGCAGGCGGCAGCCTAGGATCACATGATATCTTTCCCTTGGGGTTAAAACAAATTTGCCCTGGGTTTTTATTTCCATCCTGTAGTTGGTTTACTGGTTAGTTTATCTGCCTTATAACATGGAGCTTTTAGGATGTGATTTACAATTAGTCCTCTTCAAAGTCTCTGGAATACTTTTGAAATCTTTCTCCCATCATTTTTTTTTAATAAAAAAGTGATTGCTAACATTTATTCAGCATCTAGTAATTGCTATGCATTGCTAGATTCATCACATACACTATCGGTACACTTTATACAACCCATTTTCCAGATGAGAAAACTGAAGCTAAGGAAAATGGAATTATGTGCCTAGGGTCACTGAGCTATATGGTATTGCATCCCAGTTTGCAACACTGCAAAATATTTATAATTTCCCTCTATCACCAAACACCTTCCAACTTTCTTGTTCTAGGAAGAATTAGGGTCTTTATGGGCCTGCCTGTGTAGTTCAGTTGGTTGGAGCATCGTCATGATACGCCAAGGTTGCAGGTTCAGTCCCAGTCAGGCCACATATAAAAAAACAGCCAATCGGTGCATAAATAAATGGTGTTTCTTTCTCTCTCTCTCTCTCCCCAAATCAATAAATAATTTTTGTAAAAAAAATTAGGGTCTTCCTAAATAATAGTTCATCTTCAATTTAGGGCAATGCTATTGTTTTAATACGAGACTGAGTTTTGTTTATTGGAGATTGTTGGCAGGCAGGGCTGGCTGCCCCAGATGCCCCACAGTGGCATTTTGATTCTTTTAAACTAAACTCACCTGTGAAGCAACCCAAGCAGGAAGAGCTGTCTGATTCTCCTCTGTCCCCCTAAAAGCAGAAATAAATCCACCTGATAGGTGCTCTTCCCTTTTCTGAAGGACTGAGAGACATTTTTATCACAAGTTAAAAATCCAGAATTGGAAAGTGTATATAAACTTTGTAACACTACTAATAATTTGTAACCAAAGCATAAATTGTGTTTGAATTCCTCAGCAATGAATACCCACATCTGCTTAGATTCTTTTCTAACACTTTTTTTGTCCTGTCAATTTCTCCCAAATGTATTGTTTCTTCATCTAAAACATATTTTTTTAAAAAGGTGCCTAGTTTGATCATTCCTTTGAGCCTCATTTCTGATCTGAGCGTCATATTGTGATTCTCTCAAGTACATGTACTTGGTTTTTTTTTTTTCTATTAATCTAGTCTTGTGTTAATTTTATTATTTTATAACTAATCCAGCCAGAAGAATTAAAGAGGGGTAGAATTCTCCCCTGCTCCTCAACAAGATGATCTGGAATATGATTATCCATTACTTATGTACTGTATCTTATATTCCTACATCTTAATCAGATTAAATAAAAGGTCACCAGTGCAGCCTTGACATGTAAAGATTTTACACATCACCACCCCCATCCATACGACATGAAACAGCTGGACAAAACAAAAATCGATCACTTTCTTGGATCCATCAGAAAACTTTGTGGCAGAGCAAACTGCCACTCTGAAATCTGGAGAAACAGGTAAATCCAGAGACTTACAGCTGAGCTTTACCTACCAGGAGCAGAAGCTGCTGGAGCCATAGATTGGTAGGGTAGGAATTTTGATGAATTGCTGAAGACTGAGCGCAGACTAGCAACAGAGTGGAAACCACAGTCTTGGAGGTGGGGGGGCGGGGGATGGCCCAACCCCACCCAGTTTTCAAGGTGAACCCTGAGGAAGATACCCTGTGGCCCTGGACAGGGTGGGGAAGAATAGTTATTGTGAAATATACCCAACGCCGTCTCCGTAACAACGGCCTGCTCTCCAGGGGAAGCAAACTGCCCCAGAGCCTTGTTCCAGAGTCGTGAGGGAAGGGCAGTCACCCCACTCCAGCCCCCCCTGTCTTCCTGTCTCACCTAAACGGAGGGAAAGGCTGTATAAGAAGAGGCAGTTGTGCCCTGGCTGGTGTGGCTCAGTGGATTGAGCGCCAGCCTGTGAACCAAAGGGTTGCTGGTTTGATTCCCAATCAGAGCACATACCTGGGTTGTGGGCCAGGTCCCCATTGGGGGTTGCGCAAGAGACAACCAGACACTGAAGTTTCTCTCCTTCTCTTTCTCCTTCCCTTCCCCTCTGTCTAAAATCTTTTTTTAAAAAAAGAAGAAGAAACAGTTGTGAAGTTCACAGACCAGAGATATAAATCCAATAAAAGATTGGGATGGAATTGAAAGATTGTAGGCCACTCCCCTTCCCCATACCTTACTATCCCTCCAGCAAGTCTCCACTATAATAGCAATGGATAATGAATGAAAAAACTGCAAGAGACAGGCTCTCCCTAAAGAGAGCAACCTGAGAAAGCCAATGGTCGAGAAAGGATACAAAACCAAGAACACTGGAGGAACTGGAAGCCTCCGGCATCTATAGCTACAGATATTTTTGAAAACTTATGTCCACACAAATACCTACGTACAAATATCAACTTTTTATAATATCCCAAAACTGGAAGCTATCAAGATATCCTTTAATAGGCTAACGGATAAACAAGCTATGGTATATCCATACAACGGAATACTATCTAGTGATTAAAAAGAAATGGGCTAATCAGCCATAAGATAGGGATGAGTCTCACATGAACGAAGGCAGTTTGAAAAAGCTACATACTATATTATTCCAATTGTATTACGTTCTGGAAAAGAGACGACTGTAGTGATAGTAAATAGCTCATTGGTTGCCAAGATTTGGGATGCTTATGCAGCAGGAGTTGAATAGATAGGGAGCAGAGAGGTTTTTTTTAGTGTGATAAAGCTATTCTGTATGATACCGTGATGGTGAATCCACGACATTAAACATGTATCAACCCCACGGTACTTTACAGCACGAAGTATGCAGACCTTAAAAGTATGCAAATTAAAAAAAAAAAAAACATGTAGGACGTAGAGGGATCCCAAATGGAATGCACAATGTGACAAAAAGTAAGAAGAGTATTAGGCATTTATAAAACAATTTCACTGAAGAGGGTAGGAAGACAAGGTACCGATGACTGAAGTTACTTTGGAAATGGGTGGAGTCTGCAAGCCAAAAGGCAAAAAATCTATACTCTATAGAGTATAATCTGTAATCTAAAATCTATAATCACTGTACTTTAGTTGACAAACTTGTCCCGCACAGGGGTACGAGTTAACAATTCCCATACCACTATAATGGAAACGGAAAATAAGCAATTAAGTACCCTTTCACTGGATGGTGAGAGGCTGCATAGATAAACCAGGGTCGGTATTGGAATGACCCAACGGGCATGATGAGTGTTGGGGACATCGGTATGAACCCACAATTTTTAAAATGCAGATACAGAGAGACACATACAGAAATATAGGTGTGTGCATACACATGGGTCAGTGTCCGAATATATATAGCTGTGCTCCGTCAGCAGAGAAGCCCTAGTGAGGCAGGGAAATAGTTAGAAGTGAGAGGATTCCAGAGGAGCCCCAGGTCTAGGACAAGGAACCTGGCTACAGAACAAGAGACCCTGTTGTAAGAGTGTTGTCCCAGCTTTCTAGAAAAGTGCTGGATCGCAGTGCATCCTGACTACACCTGCACGGAAGAGGCTACATGACCCCTGCTTCGTTATAATAGCATTATAATAAATTAGCATTTTGGGACCCATCTCTCCCGATGGGTACCTGAGGAAAATCATGGGAGACCCCATGTGCCCTTGTATGTGCACAATGAAAGCCCACCAAAGCTCTCCAGGAAATATCCACCCTATAAGAACAGAGTCTGTCTGCCAAAGAGGGCGAATGTCTGCTGGAGCCGACCTGCTCCCATGTTCTGTGGAGTGTAGGATCGCTTAAGAAATCTTCTCTCTTTCTGCTGTAAACTCTCTGTGTGTTCGGTGCAACGCATTGTTCGCGATCACCAGGAACCTGGTTACCTGTGCCCACCTGAGACGCTGGAAGCAACGATACCCCAGTAACACACCTAGCACCAGACTGCTTTTTAAATATCACTGTCCGATAACAGTAGCCAAGGCTCCTTAGAGATACGGTTGATTCTAAGAGTGAGGCAAGGCATAGGTAAGAGGAGCCAGAGGATTTTACAGGATCGGAAAGTAAGCAAGTGCTCAAAACACAAAAAGAAAAACAAAATCGACAAGGATGGGGTACACCAAAGGAAAGCAAGAGCGAACCAAAAGAGCTACCAAGAGCCAAAGCTGGAAAAAGTTAAGCAACGAAATAAATAAGGTAGTACTGGATAGTAACCCAAAGTATAAAATAAGTATGCACGAATCCATTCTGATGTAAATAAATGATTGCATAAATAAGTAAATAGGGAGGGGCAAATAAAAAAATTCCCACGCAGAAAAATTTTAAATAATGTATGCAGATACTTATCTTTAAGAAGATGGACCAAAACTCTCCACCTGTTGAGTCTAAGCTGTGCATATGGACTTTCTTCCAAAATGTACAGTATGGAAATAGAGTTTTAAAAAGAGTAATTCTACAGGGAGGAAAACTGATAGACACCACCCCATCCAGGTGGTCAAGACTAACAGCAACAACAACCACAAAGGTAAACAACAACCAGAAAGGTAAACGACAACAGTGACAAGCTAGCTACACTGTGCGTAGGTGCCTTTGATACAAAGTGATGAGTACGTCACTCTTCTCCTATGCCCTTCCTCCCCCAAATGCTTGCTCAGTCCAATCATGAGGGGAAAAAATCAGTAAAATCCCAACTGAGGAACAGGCTACAAACTATTTGACCGGCACTCCTCAACATGGTCAAATCAGCAAAATCAAGGAAAGCCTGGGACACTGTTACAGCAAAGAACTTGAGACATGACAGCCGATTGTAATGTGGTTTCCGAGATAGGATCCTGCAACAGGACAAGAATATTAGGCATTCACTGAGAGAAATTGAATAAAATACATACCTGATTTAATAACAAGGTATCAATATTGTTTTATTAATTGTGACCACTGTGCCAGCTTCACAGTAGTTCTCTAAATCTGAACCTGTGCTAAAATTTAAAATTCATTTTAAAGGTCTTCATCAGAATTTGCGCATGCATCAGTAAATTATCCTAAATACCTCAAGGTAATAATACTTTAATTTAACCTCTGAGACTGAACGCTTTTTGAAAATCATTGCTGACACTATTACAGACGTTCCCCATTCCCCCCGACTTTACCCCCTTCACCCAGCCCCCACGCCGCTCCCCCACTTCTCCACGTTGTTATCTGTGTCCGTGAGAGTGAATGCTTTCAATCTCCGTAGAAAAGGGATTCATCCTGAAGGCAAAGAGGCACGCGGGCATAAACTTACAGGTGGGCGTTGGTTAGCGTGGCCAGCCATCTGTGATGCAAACACGCAGGAGCCATCATTACTCGCCCAAATTTTGTTTTAGAATCCGACCGTCTGCCGATGTCCCTGACTTTAACTGCGTGAGAGCTTAGTGAGAACTAGAAATCGTGGGCCTAGCACTGTCAAGCACCCATCTGTCTTTAAATGCTTTCTTTCAAACAACGTGTCCCCCTCCAAAGAAGCTAACAAAGTCCTCACAATACCTATTCTATGACTTTTTTTATTTTGCAGCTTGCTTGCTAGATTTTTTAAAATTGTGATGTACTTGACATATAAATATAACACTATATTATTTTCAGGCGTACAACACAATGATTTGTACATACCATACTGCAAAATGATCACCACGGTAAGTCAGTGGTGGGTCCAAAGTGCTCTCCTCAAATGAAGGACTAGTATAATTTCACATGAAGATGACCTGAGTTTGAGTTCTGCCTCTTTTTTTATTATTTACATGACATTAGCTAAGCACTGAACTTATCTAAGTCTCATAGAAACCTTAGAAACTACTTCATGGGGTTTACGGTTAAACAAAGTGGTAGAAATCAGAGGTCAATCAATCAAAACAATCTCCTGTGCCACAACTGATGTGATCTTTTCTGCATATAATTTTTTAAAAAGAGCTTATCTGCATTCTTTTGAAAGCAGGGGAAATGCATTTGATTGCATTCTTTTCTTCTTTTTTTATGTTGTTTTTTCTTCTTTTATTATGTTGTTGTTTTGGGGTTTTCTTGTTGTTGTTTGTTTTTTGTTGTTTTTTTTTTTTGAGATGAAAGTAACTTGAAAGAGTATCGACTTTCCTTCTGTGAGATTAGAACACAAAAGGAATGGAAAGCTGATGCCTCCAGGGATATTCGTTTCCCTTGCCCTGCAGGCTACTCAGGGCCTTCCCTGGAGCCAAGGCAACCAAGGAACAGCTCGGAGTCCACGCATATCGTAGATGATGCACAAGAATCAACAAAGAACACAAAGCTGTACAAACTCGGCTTCTCCCGCACTCCCTTACCCTGCTATGCCCGTTCTCTTCATCTCCCAAACATCTCTTCTCTAGGAATGCTCTCTTGAACACAGGAGGACGAACACTAAGAAAAGAGTTACAGTCGAAAAATCTTTGCTGGAAGCCCCACAGCTTGGACATGGCCGTGTAAGCACCTCACAGCCCGTGGGCCCTGATGCAACACATTTTCACCAACGGGGAATATGAAAGCTACGTGAATGACAGTTTTAGCTGTTAGCGTCTTGATTCACCCCGCTTAAACATCCCGTCAAATATGGGGTCTTTGGAACAGTCACACATGACAAGCGGGTGAAACACGCAGTGCTTGTCAAATGGGACAACTGTAATAGCATATTCAATAAAATATATTTTAAAAAAACACATAGTGCTTGTATTCGAAGCCGGTGAACACAGAAGGGGTCACAGACCTGGGGTGTGAGGAAGAAAGGGAAAGTCAACAGCTAAGAATAACTCTTATCCTGCTTCAAAGATGCAAACGAGAGAAATGTGAAGAGAGTATTGAATGTAAAACTGGTAACTTTGTATTGGAATCTGTATTCACAATATATATGATGAAACATAAGGTGTTGAAGATGAACCAGAAATGCTTGATTTGGAAAGACAAACAAAAAATAATTCTAGGTAGCTGTCAATGATGTATAGACCCTGGGAGTGAGAGAACCTAAGAAACTCAAAAAAGAACTTCTCAAAGTTATGAAGCAAGTGATTAATTTATCTAAGGGTGAAACAACTAAAGGCAAGGTAGCCCAGGATTGCTTTACCTTGTAAAACCTTAGTAGGAATGGCTTCAGCATAAACTCAAACATTCACGGTTGGAACAAGCGAATATGTCCAATTTAGAAAGCCAGTAACTACCAAACCTGGCTAGTAAACAGCTGAAGTCCAGACCCCATGCCTAATCTAGCTACAGAGCCCACTGTTTTGTTTTGTTTTTTTTTGGGGGGGGAGGGTTTGTTGTTGTTGTCTTAAGATTTTATTTATTTATTTTTAGAGAGAGGGGAAGGGAAGGAGAAAGAGAAGAAGAGAAATCAATGTGTGGTTGCCTCTCACGTGGCCCCCCCACCAGGGACCCGGCCGGCAACCCAGGCATGCGCCCTGACTGGGAATCGAACTGGCGACCCTTTGGTTCTCAGCCCGTGCTCCATCCACTGAGCTACACCAGCCAGGGCCAGAGCCTACTGTTTTAATCACCACATTCTACACCTCACTGTACGATAAGGCAAACTTGAGTTTATATTGGCTATGTAATTAAAAGAATGATTTGGCCACTCTAAGCTTCAGTTTTCCTCACATGTCAAATGGGGATCGGGTTTCCAATACTCAGGGGATTTATGAGGATTGATACCCAAAGTCTTATTTAGCAGGTGCTTCGGCCATGACAGTATCCACTGGGAGCTGCTTCATTGCCGTTGCGGTTATTACTACTATCCTACCCTGGGAATATTGATGTTGCTATTTTGAGATACAAGTCTGACATCTGTGATTAAAAAATGTTTTTAAACTGTTTTAATTACCGCGCTCGGGACCTCATTGTAAGATGCCTCACCAGGCTTATTCTGTTACGAGGAACAGTTTTCCTTTTGGATTTGTGTGTGCTGGTCTTGTGTCCAGTAACCCTCTGAATACTCTTACCGAGCTCTAAAAGTTTGTAGATTTTCTTGGACGCTTTTACCTGTCAACGGCAATAATTTTCTTTTTCCTTCATAGTCCTAAAGTTTTTTTCTTCCTGCGTAGCTTTCTGCTTCCCTTCTTTCCTCCCTGATTTCCCTTGTCATGTTAGCTAAAAACTCCAGGACAAGTTAGAACAGGAAGGTGACAGCAGACACCCTTATTAATAGTACTGTTAACTAGTTAGTTTAAAAGATTATAATATGGAACGAACAGACTTTTGAACACTGCCCAGGGAATCTAGACACAAGATAAAATATTTCCATGTAAATGTATTTAACTTTGTAAACAAATGATTTACTAACCAACTTCTGGAAATAATCCCTTGGTAAATTAAAGACAGAATCTTTAGTAAATTGGTAATATAATACATTAAATGTCACTGTGGAACTTCCTACACCTGGAACTAATACCAGATTGAATACTTGAATGGTTGTAAATTTAGGATGATTTCCTATTCCTACATTTTAGTTATCTTATTCAGTGAAAAGTATGATCATCTAACCATACCTTCATAAACTATTAAAATATATGGAGGAAGATATTTAGAATAGCAAAGGAAGGGAAGGCTTCCCATTATTTAGACAGATACATTAAAAAAAAAAAAAAACAGTGAGCAAATTGAAAGCATTTCTTACTTGGTCATCTACACACGTACGGTGCTCCTGGCAGACCATTTAGCTAGTAAACACCCCTTCAGCACAAACACAAGTCACTCGTGATAGAGACAAGCCAATTTCTTTGGAAGCCAGAACCTACCATCCTGACCTGGAAACAAAACAATTTCAAAATTTTATCAGCAACAACAATCAGTGTGGAATAAAAAAAAAAAATCCTCGGCGTAGCATGAGATGTGGGAGTTAAGGTTGTATTTGAAATTCTACTTGTACTTCATATTATGGTCAAATTACATTTTTAATTTGATGACTGAAGATCATTAGCAACCCTGACGTCATCAAAGAGAACCATACAGTAGCAAAGGAGGAAATGGTTTCTGAGGAATTTGGCTTTTAAGCAGATGTTTACTACTGGAGGTCATTACACAGCTACACATATTTTATCGTTAACAAAGTATGCAGGACATACCTATAAACATTCAGCTGGGATTTTTCCAAGTATCATATTCATGGTATTTATGATTTGGGTGATTGTGATGCTCTTTAACACCAAGCACACGGATCAAAATACTCCTTGGGTATTCTTGAAATGGTTTATAATTTAAAGGGTTTTCTATTTTCTATCATCTTGATTTTGTGCACTAGAGTCTCTCCATATATTTTTCTGTCTAAAACACATTGTACTGAATTTCTACGCTCAGTCAAGGTGAATTATCTCGACAATCATTTGGCATTCTAATAAGGTTTTACAATCTCTATTTTCTCTCCTTGTACTTCTCATTCTTTCCAAACATTACTCTAAGTTTCTTGACCAATGATTCGTTTTATCTCTTAGTGTCTCTCAATACTAAGAGATACATATTTTTTTCAAACGGTCCAGAAACTTTATTTTTTAAGAGCAGATAAACACCAAAGCATGATGTAGTATCCATATTCATTGCAAAAAAAATAATTACTGAAATTTTCAAAACATCAAATGAATAAGCTGAATCGTTGGTTCAGCCTGGGTACATGGAACAGATTGACAGCTGTCAGAGCGAAGGGGAACTGGACAAAAGCTTAAGGGCTGTTTAATTATAGAAGAGGAATAAGATTGAACCAGATCAGACATTTAGTGAATTGGTTAATCTACTAACCTGTGAGTGGGGCCTGAGGACAATGACCAGGTTAGTTGCAGACAAGATAAACCAGTCTGTGTACCTCTGAGATGCTGCAACTGTAATTACTCACTATGCTTTTGTTTTATATTTTTGTTTTATTTTGTTTTTCAATTATGAAAAGAATGTTGAAAGATGAAAAAGTCCAGAAGAGGAAGAAGGGAACAAAGTATCCATAGTTTTATCATGTTCATAATGATAGCTAACTACTAACATTTTGACAAATTTAATTTTTTTGTTATGCATTAATAAAACATTGAGTTTTATAAAATATGTGGGTTTTGTATTCTCATTTTTCTTACTTGAGTGTTTTCATTAAAATTTCTTTTTAAACTTAATTTTAATGGCTACATAAATTACATTATATGGATGTATGAAAAATTACCCAAGTACATTTTGATTGTTTCTGATTTTATTAGACTAAAAATAACATCATGGTGAAGAAGTTTGTATATTAAACAATGTCTGCACTTTGCCTTAAGCTCTTGTGAAAGTTTCCTCAGGGATATTATTGCACAAATTGATATGAACATTTTTTAAAGTTCTTAAAGTATGTAGCTAGATTTCTTTTCAGATGACTTTTTAACAATTTATGATCACATCAACGAAGTCCTTTTATTCTTGGCAACTAAAGATCTATTTATAATGTGCCTTCTTCCATAATGGAGTGTCTTCTGGAGGCTGAAAAAAATTACAATTTAAAAACTTATAAACATTTTTACCTTCTGTATGAAAAATTGAACCTGCCTTAAAACATGGTAACCCTTCGTTCCAGGAGATGGTAGTGAGGCCTGTAGGTGGCCTGGATATTAAATTGAGAGCTAACAAATCTTTCACTGAGCTCCAGAGCGATTCCATGGCAGAGGACACAAGGAGGTGGGTCCGGGCTTGTTGGAAGGGAGGAAATGGAAAAAGCTGCGCCCAGTAAGACTGGGAGGGAAGTGGAATCACAAAGACACAAGCCAACACTCCCCGGGAGGGAGAGCGGAAACAGTCACCTGTGTTTACCACCTGAGGACTTCAGCCCTACTCGGTCTCAGAGCCAATTTTGTCCAAGCATCTTACAGGTCTGTTGTTACAAAGAGCACACACTGGCAAACTGTATGATAAGGTATGCAAACTCGAAGCTGCAGAAACGCAAAGAGCATAGTATACTTGAATAAAGTAAAATTAGGAGGGACTGTTCCAACCAAGAGAACAAAGAACAATTTATGCCTGTGTTTACATATTAACCATGACATTATTTGTAAAAGGAAGTTCCCTATTTTAGATGTAAGGAAGAGGATGGCTGAATTGATCTGATACTGATGATTTGCAGGATGAAGCGGTAGAAAGACAAGGGAGAGAGAAGTGTGGTGGCAAAACAGTAGTTAAAATAATGCACCAAAAGGCTGAGGCTGGATTGGGGAGCGAAGCTACATGAGGAGGGCAGGGCCCAAGGGTGAACCACCCAAGACATCCCACAATGGCATATTGATTATTTTGAATTAAAGTTACTTAAGGAATAGCCCAGGCAAGAAGGAAACCCTGACCTCTCTGTCCCCCTAAAAGCTGCAGAGAAATTTTTCACATGATAGGTACCCACCCTGTTCTTGAGGGGTGAGGGCAACCTTATCACAACAGGTAGAAGAATCTGGAGTGGAAATCTTGCATAAACAAGCTTAGTAAATTCTTTACTAATTTGCTACCCAAGCCCAAACTTTGTTCAGGTTCCTCACTAACAAATACCTAAACCCTGCTTAGATTCCTTTCTAATGAGCACTGACTTTCTCTGTTCTGTCAATTTCTCACAACTATTGTCTCTGTCTAAAGAGTGTAAAAAGTTACCTGGTGTGATCATTTCTTTGAACCTCATTTTATGATTTGAGCGCCATACTGTGATTTTCTCATGTGCACATATTAAATTGGTTTTTCTCCAGTTAATCTAGTCTTGCCAGTTTTGTTATGAGTCCAGCCCTAAGAATGGAAAGAAGAATAAAAACGGGGGAATTCTACCCCCTCCCCAACAAGGGTTGCAAATTTGTTTTAAAAGGAAGATGTGAGGAATTAAGAGATCTCTGTGAACTTGATGAAGAGGAGTAGAAGGAAAGGTGGGGTTAGGAAGGTGGAGAAACAGAAACTGGAGCTGGAGAGAGAGACCAAAGTGAAGATTCTGAAAGTGATGACACTAAGGTCCACAAATATTGGAGCTCCTAATAATTCTCAGGCACTGTGTTTGTCACTGGGGATGACAATATGTGCAAATAAGACTCAGTCTCTGCCTTTGAGCTGCTCACTAGTCCAAGGTGGAGAAGACAGACAGTCAACTGAGCATTTAAAACAAAGAGGCAGCCTGGATAGTATGGCTTAGTGGATTGGGTTCCAGCCTGGGAACCAAAGGGTCGCTGGTTCGATTCCCAGTCAGGGCACATACCTGGGTTGCAGGCCAGGACCCCAGTAGGTGGTGCACAAGAGGCAACCACACATTCATGTCTCTCTCCATTCCCCTCTCTCTAAAAATAAATAAAATCTTTTTAAAAAAATCCTAAGAACCCTGAAACACCAATCCAAAAGAACCTATGCACCCCAATGTTCATAGCAGCACAATTCACAATAGCCAAGTGCTAGAAGCAGTCTAGGTGCCCATCAGTAAATGAATGGATCAAAAAACTGTGGTACAGCCCTGGCTAGAGTGGCTCAGTGGACTGAGTGCCAGGCTGCAAACCAAAGGGTCACTGGTTTGATTCCCAGTCAAGGTACATGCCTGGGTTGTGGGCCAGGTCCCCAGTAGGGGGCGCTCGAGAGGCAACCACACATTGATGTTTCTCTCCTTCTCTTTCTACCTCCCTTCCCCTCTCTATATAAAAATAAATAAATAAAATTTTAAAAAAAACAACTGTGGTACATTTAAGCAATTGAATACTATGCAGCAGAAAGAAAGAAGGACTCCTACCCTTTGTGACAGCATGGATGGAACTGGAGAGCATTATGCTAAATGAAATAAGCCAGGTGGTGAAAGACAAATACCATATGATCTCACCTTTAACAGGGACCTAAACAACAAAACAAACAAGCAAGCAAAATAGAGCCACATTGAAATTAAGAACAAACTGACAGTAACCACAGGGGATGGAAATAATGGGAAATAATGTACATGTTCATGTACAAAGGTCCCATGGACAAAGCCAAAGGTGGGGTAGGATTGAGGGTGGGAAGTGGGAGTGGGTGGGGTGGGGGAAAGTGGTGGTGGGTAAATGGAGACAAGTGTATTTGAATATTAATAAAAATGATATAAATAAATAGATAAATAAATAAGAGACAATGGCTACACTGGTGTAAACACAGAACAACATAGGGGTAGGAGCACTTAGAGATGTACAGGAGTAGGAGAAACAATTGCTCATAGAGAGGAGGGTCAACATAAGATGAATTGTTTCATCAGCATCTTAAATGAAGACTGCAAATCAGGCAGAAGGAGCTGCATGAGGGAAGGTCCCACCTTCGGGCAACTCCATGGCACCTCCGTTAACCTCACGCTCCCTGATACTGTTGCCTCATACAGATTCTTCCACTTTGCCTCTCACATCTACAGAGCCACCCATCTCTCTCGTTCCCAGCCGAACGCCCCTTCTCACTTTGATCTTCTCTCTGCTCTCTGCCCACTGTTTGGAGTTCCTGGGCCTCCGGTTTCACACTCAACTGGGCTTCAAACTTTTCTCAGAGGCTTCACCTGGGCCAGTGTCTCACGTGATGTGAGAAGATGAGTCAGACAGCAAATGCATTAGATAAACACCCAACCGCTTAAGCTTAAGGAAGTAGTAAAGACTGGAGGAGAGAGAGCTTTATGTTCTAGAACAGTCGCTTCAGCTGCAACTGATTCCATACCTAGGAATCTGCAGGACAGATTCAAGGTGAGCAGGACCAGAAATAGAGATGTCGCTAGAAGGCTCTTGCCATAAAAACTGGACATGAGATGACGAGGGTATGAACAAGGACAATGGCTGGAAGCAAGTATTCTGGAGACAACATCAATAGTCCTAAAGATGGATTTGATATGGGATTTGAGAGACAATTAAGAATGGAGTCACTGTTCCAGTTTGAGCGATTGGGCAAAATGATGGTGTCCTCAGCTAAGCTGGGAACACGAAGAAAAAGGTTGGTGGATAATGTTCTTAGTTCAGTGTTGGTCACGTTGCATCAGGGGTATTTAAGGACCCTCAAGGCCTGTATCCAGAAGTCAGTGTTCGTAACTGTCTAAAGTCAAAAACAGAAAAAATGATTTGGAGACCATCAATGGCGGACTGGGCTGTCAAAGGAGGGCATGCAGAGAAGAACTGTTCAACAAAGACATCCTTAGGGAAAGTAGCAATTAGGAAATCTACACAGGTACCACTTTTAGCCCACAAATCCAAATATGCAAGAAATATGCGACAGGATAATATTTTGAGATAACTGGCCCACCTTTTGATTTCTTACACTCCATGCCCTTTCCCCAGCATAGGCAAGAACATTCTACGCTTATGTCTACATGAAAAGCTGACCCTTCAGAACATAAAAATAAGAATCAGATTCTGGATCTTGAATTTCCAAAGCAAATATCCACACCCCAGACAAAAGATCTGAAGGAGGCCAAGAAGAATACAAGTCATTTCCCTCACTCCAGGTCCCTAGAATAGTTAGCTTCCCCAGGGGCAGGGGGAGGGGGAGAGTAGAGAGAGAGGTTAGAGGGGTCCCTGTGCTCCTCCCCCAGCCTGAGGAGGATCCCTGACCCCCAGTGAGGCTGAAAAAGCATGAACTTACTTTCCCAGAGAAAAATAGCTGATTTATTTCTAAAACAGAAATGGACTTAACACCTTTAGGTATGAACTCCCTGAAGACATTTGCCCACTCAACTGCTAACCTCATATGTCATCAAATAGAAAGGTTATTTGGAAGCAAAATTTTAAATATGCTTCTCCAAAGTCAATTTTTCTGGAGACTGTATTATAGTGGCTATAAATATCTCAAAAATTTCACTTTTCTCCCCTGTTTACTCATCCTTATTTTAATCCCTCTTTTTGTTGATATAACTTAAAATTTCCTTATTATGGCTTATTAAGGATAATATCTTTTTTGTGCATAATTATTCTAAACTTTCTTGCTGGAAATAAAACCCTCCACAACAAATGATCAGGAGTCAGAGAACCACAGCCCTCAGACCAAATCCAGCCCACCCCAATTTTTGTAGGGCTCGTGATGTAAGAAAGGATTTTATATTACGTAGTGGTCAAAAAAGTCAAAGAATAATGACACGTGAAAATTACATGAAATCCAAGTTGCAATGTCCATAAATAAAGTTTTGGAACACAGTCATGCTTATTTTTTTATGTACTGTCTATAGCTACTTTCACATTACAAGAACAGAGCTGACTAATTGTAACAGGAACCATATGGCCCCCTAAGCCAAAAAATATTCATTATCTGGCACTTTATAGAGAACTTTTACTGACCCTGGTCTATAGGTCTGTTACAGTTTTCTTTCACTTGAAAAAATGTGTTCTGCCTCCAAGACCTTAGGGAGAAAAATTCATATTTAAAAATTACTTTCAAAAGAGGTGTACAAATATACCAGTTTAGTAGATGACGTAATAGAGTATATACACAATCCTAAAAATTTCTGAAACAAACTATTAAAACAGATAAATTCAGTAAAGTAGCAGGAAAGAAAATAAATAACCAGAAATCAGTTGCATTATTATACACCAATGATAACTGTCAGAAGGGGAAACTAAGGAAACAATCCCATTTACAATTGCATCAAAAAAAAAAACTGAAATAAAATACCTAGGAATAAATTTAACCAAGGATGTAAAAGATCTATACTTGGAAAATTACAAGACACGGAAGAAAAAACTTGAAGAAGATACAAATAAGTGGAAGCATATAATGTGTTCATGGATAAGAAGAATTAACATCATTAAAATGTCCATACTACTCAAAGCCATCTATAGATTCAACATAATTTTTATCAAGACACCAATGACGTATTTCACAGAACTAGAACAAATATTCCAAAAATTTATGTGAAACCACGAAAGACCCCTAATAGCCACAGCAATCTTGAGAAAGAAGAACAAAGTTGGAGGAGTCATACTACCTGATAGAAAACTATACTGTAAAGGCATCTGGGAATTAATCTGAAGAATCCTGAAACACTAATTAAAAGAACATAGGTACTCGTATGTTCATTGCAACGTTATTTACAATAGCCAAGTTTTGGAAGCACTCAGAGTGTCCATCAGTGGATGAATGGATAAAATAGTGATTTACACAATGGAATACCACTCAGCCATAAAAAGAAAAAATGTTACCCTTTGTGACAGCATGGACAAACTTGGAGAACATTATGCTCAGTGAAATAAGCCAGGCAGAGGAAGACAATCACCATATGACTTCATTCATATGTGGAATCTAATGAACGAACTGAACTAACAAGCAAAATAGAGACAGACGAATAGCGAGCAGACTGACAGTTCCAGGAGTTTAGGTGTCAGGGAAGGAATTAAGCAAAAAAGAAAAAAGGGAAAGAACTAATGGACTCAGACAACAGGGTGGTGATTGTGGGAGTGCAGAAGGGAGTAGGTGAGGGTGGAAGAGGTTCTAGGAGGGATAAACAGTAATGAGAGAAGCACAATTTAAAGAAGAAAAAAACAATTTGAGAGGAGTGAAGTACAAATATAATATGTCAGTGGGAAAAAACAGCATCATACTGACATAAAAATAGACATATAGAGCAAAGGAACAGAATAGAGAGCCCATAAATCAACCCATATCTTTGTGGTTAATTAATATATGATGAAGGAAGCAAGAACATGCAATGGGGAAAAATAGTCTAGTCAATTAATGGTATTAGAAAAATTGGACAGGTACAATAAAAAAATGAAACTATACCACCTCCTTACACCATACACAGATAAACTTAAAGTGGATTAAATACTTAAATATTAGACTCAAAACAATAAAAATCTTAGAAGAATACACAGTCAGTACACTCCCAGACATTTCTGACAGTAATATTTTTTCTGATATACCTCCTTGGGCAAGGGAAACCAAAGAAAAAGTAAACAAATGGGACTACTTCAAACTAAAAAGCTTTTGTGCAGCAAAGGAAACCATCAACAAAATGAAAAGACAACCCACTGAATGTGAGAATACATTCACCAATGATACATCTCATAAGGAGTTAATATCCAAAGCTGATAAAGAACTATACAACTCAACTCCAAAAAAAGAATCAATCAAGTTTAAAAAATGGGCAAAGGACATGAATAGATATTTCTCCAAAAGAACATACAGAGGGCCAAAAGACATGTGAAAAGATGCTCAACATCACTAATCCTCAGAGAAATGCAAATTAAAACCACAATGAGAAAGTACCTCACACCAGTCAGAATGGCTACCCTCAATGGCTACGCCCAACAACAAGTGCTGACGAGGACGTGGAGAAAAGAGAACCCTCATGCACTGCTGGTGGGAATGCAGACTGGTGCAGCCACTGTGGAAAACAGTCTGGAGACACCTCAAGAAGTTAAAAATGGAACTGCTTTATGATCCAGCAATACCACTTCTAGGAATGTACCCAAAGAAATCCAAAACAGTAATTTGAAGAAAAGTACGCATCCCCAAGTTCATTGCAGTGCTGTTTTTAATAGCCAAGATTTGGAAGCAGCCCACATGTCCATCAGTAAATTAGTAGATAAAACAGCGGTGGTATATTTACACAATGGAATACTACTCAGCTGAAAAAAAAAAAAAAAAGGGAAAGGAAAGAAATCTTACCATTTACAGCGGCATGGATGGACCTGGAGAACATTATATGAAGTGGAATAAGCCAGTCAGAGAAAGACAAGTACCATATGATTTCACTCATAAGTGAATTCTGATGAACAAAATAAACTAAGAATCAGAATAGAAACAGATTCATAGAGAACAGACTGACAACTGTCAGAGGACAGGGGGTTGGGGGCCTGGATGAAAAAGATCAAGGGATTAAGAAAAAAAAAAACAAAACCAACAAACACCTCACAGCCAGCACCAACATTCTGGTGATTACTGGAGGGAAGTCAGGGTGGGGGAGGTCGAAAGAGTGAAAGGTGCGTAAATTACTTGGTGAACACACAATACAATATACAGATGATGTATTATAGAACTGTACACCTGAAACATCTATAATTTTATTAGCCAATGTCACCCCAATAAATTCAATAGAAACAAACAAATTTAGAAATTTGTTTTCTGACTTTGATAAGATTAATTTCCATATTTTATCCTTCTATAATAGCATAGATAGGTAAAAAAGAATTTCAAGATTCTAAGATTAAGATAGACATTAAGAGTAGGAATCTGATAACCAAGGCAATTATTCACTTGATAACCAAGTGAATTATTCATAATTATTCATCTATTTCTCTCTTTCCACTTCGGTGTAACAGAAAGTTGAATAACTATTAACTAAAGTCAATTATTTCATTTGTCTGTGTTCTCTCCAGTTTTGGTTTACATAATTGAATGAGGAGCTGTAGGGTAAATGGAGGCAGTCTGGCTTCCTTACCCAGATGTCTAGGTGACTAAGGGAAGCAGTTTCCCATAACCTTGAGAATGGGCCTCATAAGCAGTGTTCTCATAGCCTTGAGACTGGGTTCATAAACTGTTCCCATAGCCTTGAGTTGGCTGGCATGGGCAGCATGAAGCTCTGCTGTATAATCTGTTGGCCCCCTGCCAGCTTTTCCTTTATTCTAGCACTTAAGAAGGTAGGGGCTCCCTGCTGGGTGCCATGCAGGAGGGGGGGGACAGGTGCCACAGAAGGGGACAGGTGACATGCAGAGACATACAGGGGACATGCAACTTGCAGCATGCATGGATCACCCACCCTTGAATAAAGGCTTGTCAGACATTCCAGCACCTCTGCGAACATTCTCCCATCTGCCCAAATCTAGTGTGGACTTGCCAGGCCTTGACAGGTTGCAACACAGGAGAACATAGAAAGTTTCAAGGTGTAATTGGTAATATTTGCTCTTACAAGTCTCGGTCATTTTGGGAGTAAAGACATGCACATATAAACTTCCAGCCAAGATGGAGGCATAGGTAGATACACTGTGCCTCCTCGCACAACCAAAACAAGGACAACAACAAACTTAAAAACAAAAAATGACCAGAACTGCCAGAAAATCGAATTGTATGGAAGTCTGACAACCAAAGAGTTAAAGAAGAGACAGTCATCCACTGGTAGGAGGGGCAGAGATGGGTAGCCGGGGCAGAGAGGACATGCAACAAGGCAAGGACTGGGCGGGCAAGCTGGCAGCTGGTGGTCCCACATTTGCCTGCAGCTAAACCAGGAGGAAGAACTGGGGAGCAATACAGGCTGTGCAACCCAGGGTTCCAATGTGGGGAAATAAAGCCTCAAAACCTCTGACTCAAAAAACCTGTGGGGGTTGAGGTGGCAGAAGAAACTCCCAGCCTCACAGGAGAGGTTGTTGGAGACAGGTTCCTAGAATGTACACGAACCCACCCACCCAGGAATCAGCACCAGAAGGGCCCAATTTGCTTGTGGGTAGCAGAGGAAGTAACTGAAAGCCAGTCAAGAGCCAAGCAAGTGACATTGTTCCCTCTCTGATCCCTCCCCCACATACAGCACCACAACCCAACGACATGGGTTGCCCCGCCCTGGTGAACACCTAAGGCTCTGCCCCTTATCATGTAACAGCTGTGCTGAGACAAAGAAATATGGTCCAAATGAGAGAACAGATGAAAGCTCCAGAAAAAGAACTAAGAGCCAGAGAGATAGCCAGCCTGTCAGATACCAAGTTCAAACCACTGGTAAATCAGGCTGCTCACAGAAATGGTTGAGAATGTCACAAAATAGAGGAAGAGTGAAGGCTATGCAAAATGAAATAAAGAAAAATATACAAGGAATCAACAGTGAAGGGAAGGAAACTTGGAATCAAATCAAAGATTTGGAGTAGGAGAAAGAAATAAACATTCAACCAGAACAGAATGAAGAAACAAGAATTCAAAAAAAGAAATGAGGAGAGGCTTAGGAAACTCCAGGATAACTTTAAATGTTCCAACATCTGAATCATAGAGGTTCCAGAAGAAGAGGTAGAGCAAGAAATTGAAAATTTATTTGAACAAATAATAAAGGAGAAATTCCCCAATCTGGAAAAGGAAACAGACTTCTAGGAAGTCCAGGAAGCTCAGAGAGTCCCAAAGAAGGTGGACCCAAGGAGGGACACACTAAGGCACATCATCATTACATCACCCAAGATTAAAGATAAGAAGAGTATCATAAAAGCAGCAAGAGAAAAGGAGTCAGTTACCTACAAAGGCGTTCCCATAAGACCGACAGCTGATTTCTCAAAAGAACCCTTGCAGGCAAGAAGGGCTGGAAAGAAGTATTCAATGTCATGAAAACCCACATCCAAGCTTACTCTATCCAGCACAGCTATCATTTATGGTGGAAGAGCAGATAAAGTACTTCCCAGATCAGGTCAAGTTAAAGGAGTTCATTATCACTAAGTCCATATTATATGAAATGTTAAAGGGACTTATCTACAAAAAAGAAGAGGATCAAAACTATGAACAGTAAGGTGACAACAAACTCACAACTCTCAACAACTGAGCCTAAAAAACAAAAACAAAAACAAAAACAAACTAAGCAAATGACTAGAACAGGAACAGAATCAGAGAAATGGGGATCCCGTGGAGGGTTATCAGCAGAAAGGGGGAGAGGGAGAATGGGGGAAAAGGTACATGGAATAAGAAGCATAAATGGTAGGTACAAAATAGGGAGAGGTTAAGAATAGTATAGGAAATGGAGAAGCTGAAGAACTTACATGTACAACTCATTGACATGAACTAAGGGGGCGGGAATTCTGGTGGGAAGAGGGGTGCAGGGTGGTGAGGAGTAAAGGGGAGAAAAAGGTGGGATAACTGTAATAGCATAATCAATAAAATATACTTAAAAAGACATGCAAATATAGAAATAAAGCTTATAATATATGACATTATGACATTTCCTTTTTTTACCCTCAGCCAAGGACTTCATTTTTCCTTTGCTTCTAGAGAAAAAGAGAGGGAGAGAGAGAAACATTGATGCAAGAGAAGCATCAGTTGGGTTCATCCTGTGCACTTGGACAAGGGATTGAAGATTGAACTGGAAACCTAGGTATATGCCCTGATTGGGAATCAAACCCAAAACGCTTGGTCTATGGGACGACTCTCAACCAGCTGAGCCACACCCGCCAAGGCATGGATATTATGTATTTCAAATGGATCACACAGCAACAAATTCTCAACTGATTATGACCATTTTTAGCTTTGAAACAATTTTGCTAAAAATTTAGGATTTTTATTCCTCTTTCTTGAGGGAGGTCGGTCTTTTTGGTATAGTTCGCCCTTCAACTGACTTGATGAAGCCTGTCTGTATTAGACAGCACTTTGCTTTATTCAAAGTCCACAGATGTAAATGTTAATCTTACCCAAAAACACCCTTACAGAAACCACCAGACCAATGTTTGATTAATAGCTGGACACTGGCCAAACCAAGGTGACAGGTAGAGTGAACTATTATATTGCACTTGCCTCAGGACCTTTGCACTGGTTGTTTTTGCCTAGACTGCTCTTCCGTAGCTGTGCAGCCTGTTCTGACCTCACTGTTTGAAACAGCAACACATCCCCCAACTCCCATTCCTGAGTCCCCTTAGCCTGCTCCAGCTTTCCCATCGTGTTTATGACATTTACACTTTGTAGCACAACTATATAATGTACTTATTTATTATGTTTATTGTTTATTTTGGAGTGGACTCCCTCTTTCCAACTAGAATACAAACTCCGTGAGAGTAGGGATATTAGCCGGCTTTGTTCACTACCAAAAATGGTGCTTGGAACATGGTACATGGTAGATCCTCCATATTTGTTGAATGAATGAAAATTAAGTTTTTTTTAAAAAATAAAGGCTCTAAATTATTTATGAATTTTATCCTTTCCTTTCTTTACTTTGGTGAACTTTCAAAGTTACTACCTGTCTTGCACCATCGTCCTCCCTGGAACACACCCATGCCTTTCACTTGCCCTTCTTCTTCCCCCACAGGCATGTGTCACCTAAACTCTAAGACACCCACCAGACTGGCAAGCAGGGGAGCAATGGCCAGCCATGGCTCATCCTGGGCTAACCCCTTGGAACTGTCCAAGGGCCCCTCTCCTCTGACTTCCCAGTGAACAGAGAGCAGCCCTGTCTAGGCTCTCCTGTTGCTTCTTCTATCCTAAGCCTTTCCTTGTGTCACTGTCCCCAGATTTACTAAATTCTTAAAATTAAAAAAAAAGAAATCAAAAACCCCACAGTTGCTAGCTCTCCCTACAAAAAAAAAAAAAAACCTCATCTGAAGTTCAATGATTTCTTGAAATGTTCGTTTATTTTCTTCTGCTGAATTCATAAAATTAAGTTCTATGCCTTTCATTGGAAAAGGAACATAGAGTCTGATAAACACCACATTTTAACCAAGTGATCATGGTTAAAGACACAAGTATAATAAGTAATTTCAATATCCTGTTACTTGACATGATACAGTAAGAAGAACCCTTCACTTCTGTGCTATTTTTCCCTAAAATTCATATTTCCTGTTGTAATTGTGAGGAAACACCAGACAAATTCAAATGGAGGGATATTCTACAAATATCTCACTGGTACTTTTCAAAAGTATTGAAGACACGAAAAACAAAGAAAGATTAAGAAACTGTCACTGAACGACTATGGAGACATGGAGATGGAATGCATTGTACATTCAATGTCCAGGGACCCCGGACATCAACGGAAAAACTGAAAAAGTCAGTAGTTTAATTAATAGTGTTGCACAAGCATTAATTTCTTACTTTTAATAAATATACCATGGTAATCTGTAAGGTTAATTTTAGGGAAATCTGAGTAAAAAGAATACACAGAAACTCTGGACTATCTTTGCAACTTTTCTATTAATCTAAAATCATGGCTTTTTAAATGCTTAAAAAGTAATTTGCACATCATGATCGTATTCTTACAAAATTATTCTTATCTATTCACCTATACTTTAATTCATTCCTCTATTTGTATACAGAGGTGGAAAGATACTTAAAATAATGGTAACCCAATTTAACACTATTTATTATTAGATTTTGGATTTTTAGTTCATTGGATTTTTAGTTCATTGCTTTTTTAGTTCATTGGATTTCTACTTCATTGCTTTTTCTTTGTACTTTATTGCTTAACATTTAAAATTATTTCATATCAACAGTAATAGAAACAATTAGCAAGTATTAAGCACTTATTATAAGGTACTACTTATGGGATTTGAATTTCATACTTTATTCTCTCTCTCTTTTTTTTTTTTTTAGATTTTAAGCTATTTAATGGAAGACATTGAAGAGTCCATGGCTATACCAAAAAGTTAATAGGTCATACCTTATTCTTTTTTTAAATTATTTTTTCCAATTTTATTTGGTATCGGTTTTGGTGTACAGCTTAGTGGTTAGGCAATCATATACTTTTTTTTTAATCCTCACCCAAGGACATGTTTACTGATTTTAAGAGAGAGGAGAAGGGAGCGAGAAAGAGAGAGGCGGAGAAACATCAGTGTGAGAGAGAAGCATCAATCAATCGCCTCTCATACACATTCCTACCGGGGACCGAACCCTCAACTGAGACACGTGTGCTGACGGGGGTTTACACCTGCAGCAGCCCTTCCATCCATGGGATGACACTCCAACCCGCTGAGCCACCCAGCCACGATGACAACCATGCGTTTCTCATTGTGTTCTCACACTATTTCCAGTACCCCAACGGGCACCATGCATAGCATTTGCACTATAATTCACTATATTTCCTGTGCTCTATCTACTTCCCCGTGACAATTTTGTAACTGCCAATTTATGCTTCTTAGTCCTTTCACGTCTTTCACCCCATCCCCCAGTCCCTCATCCCCTCTGGCAACCACCAGTTCTCTCTCGGTGTCTATGAGTCTGTTTTAGTTTTGTATATGTTGTTCTTTAGATTCCACCTGTAAGTGAAATCATATAGTATTTGTCTTCCTCTGACTTATCTCACTCAGCATAATACCCTCTTGGTACACCCACGCTGTTGCAAATGGTAAGATTTCAATTTTTATGGCCAAGTAATACTCCTATGTCCCAAGCCTTTCTCTTTTTTTAATCGACTAAGCTATTCATGGCACTTGGGCTGCTTCCATAGCTGGGCTATTGTAAATAATACTGCAATGAACATAGGGGTGCATATACTCTTTTGAATTAGTGTTTAGGGTTTCAATCACTGGGTCATAAGTCAGATCTGTTTTTAATTTTTTGAGGAAACATCATACTGTTCCCCATAGTTGCTGCACCAGTCTGCATTCCCACCAACAGTGCACAAAATTCCATTTTCTCCACATCCTCACCAGCACTTATTGTTTGTTGATTTACTGATGATAACCATCCTGACAGGCGTGAGGTGACACAACACTGGTTTTAACTTGCATCTCTCTGATGGCTAGTGATGTTGAGCATTTTTTCATTAGCCTGCAGGCCATCTGTATGTCTTTCTTGGAGAAGTGTCTATTCAGTTCCTTTGCCCATTTTTAATTAGGTTATCGTCTTGGTGTTGAGTCATATAAGTTCTTTATATGTTTTGGAAATTATACCCTTATCCAGTGTATCATTGGCAAATATGTTCTCCCATACAGGGCGTTCCCTTTGATTTTAATGGTTTCTTTAGCTGTACAGAAGCTTTAAAAAAAAAAAAACATTTTTATTGATTTATTTTTTAGTGAGGGGGTGGGAGGGAGAGAGAGAAAGAAATATCGATGTGCAAGAGATACATTGCTTGGTTTTCTCTCACACACCCTCAACCGGAGACCTGGCCCTCAACCCAGGCTTGTGGCCTCACTGGGAATCAAACCAGGGACCTTTTGGTTCGCAGGTCAGTGCTCAATCCACTGAGCCACACCTGCCAGTGCAGAAGATTTTTAATTTGATGTAGTCCCATTTGTTTATTTTTTTCCTTTGTTTTCCTTGCCCCAGAAGATATATCAGCAAAAACATTGCGACGATACATACCTCAAATTTTACTGCCTATGTTTTCTTCTAAGATATTTATGTTATTGTGACATATTTATGTCTTTAATCCATTTTGAGTTTATTCTGCTGTTTGGTGTAAGTTGGTGGTCTAATTTCATTTCTTTCATGTACCAGTCCAGTTTTTCTAACACCATGTAATTAAGAAACTGTCTTTGCTCCATTGTATGCTCCTGCCTCCTTTGTCAAATATTAATCGACCACAAAGGTGTGGGTTTATTTCTGGGCTCTCTCTTCTGTTCCATTTATCTACATGTCTCTTCTGTGTCAGTACCAGACTGTTTTGATTACAGTGGCCTTATAGTATAGCTTGATATGGTGTATTGCGATCCCTGCAACTTTGTTATTTTTTTCAATTTCTTTTTTCAGTGTCCTATCGTTTTTCAGGTACAGGTCTTTTACCTTGTTGGTTAAATTTATTTCTAGGTACCTTATTCTTCTTGCTGCAATTTTAAATGAGATTCTTTCTTAGTTTCTCCTTCTGATAGTTCACTATTAGTATATAAAAGTGCCATAAATTTCTGAGCATTGATTTTTGTATTCCGCTACTTTGCTGAATTCATTAATTAGGTCTAGTAGTTTTTTTGGTGGTATCTATAGGGGCTTTTTTATTGAATATGTACAATACAATGTCATCTGCGAATAATGACAGTTTTACTTCCTCCTTTCCAATTTGGATGCCTTTTATTTTTTCTTCTTGTCTGATTGCTATTGGCTAGGTCTTCCAGGCCTATGTTGAATAAGAGAGGTGAAGGCAGGCATCCCTGACTTGTTCCTGATCCTAAGGGGGATGCTTGTAGTTTTTGCCCATTGAGTACGATGCTGACAGTGGGTTTGTCATATGTGGCCTTTATTGCACTGAGGTATGTTTCCTCTATTCCCGCTTTATTTAGAGGGTTTTTTTTTTTAATCGTAAATGGGTGCTAGATTTAATCAAATGCTTTTTCTGCATCTAATGGTACGATCATGTGGTTTTTATCCTTCATTTCCTTTATGTGGTGTATCACACTCATTGATTTGTGAATGTTGCACCAACATTGCATACCTGGGATACATCCTACTTAATCATAATATATGGTCTTTTAAATGTATTGCTGGATCCAATCTGCTAATATTTTGTTGAGGATTTTAGCGTCTATGTTCATCAGGGATAGTGGCCTGTATTTTCTTTCTTTGTTGTGTCCTTATCTGGTTTTGGAATTAGGGTAATACCAGCCTTATAAAAAGTTCTTGGAAGTCTTCCCTCCTCTTGAATTTTTTAGAGTAGTTTGAGAAGAATAAGTATTAGTTCTTTTTTGAATGTATAGTCAAATTCCCCTGTGAAGCCATCTGGTCCGGAAGTTTTTTCCTGATGGAATTTTGATTACTGCTTCAATTTTATTTGTTGCTATTTGCATATTCAGGTTTTCTGTTTTCTCCCGAGTCTGTTTTGGAAGATGTTGTTTCTAGAAATGGGTACATTTTGCCCAGGTTGTCCATTTCTTGGCATATAGTTGTTCATAGTATTTTCTTATAATCTTTTGTATTTCTGTGATATTAATTGTTACTTCTCCTTTTTCATTTCTGATTTTATTTATTTGGACTCTCTCTCCCTCTCTCTCTCTTTTTTCTTGATGACTCTGGTTAAAGGTTTATCAATTATATCTATCTTTTCAAAGAACCAGCTCCTGAACTCATTGATCTTTTGAATTGATTTTTTTAGTCTCTAAGTCATTTATTTCCACTCTGATCTTGATTATTTCCTTTGTTCTACTCACTCCCGGCTCTGTTTGCTATTGTTTTCCTAGATCTTTTAGGTGTAGGATGAGGTTGTTTATTTGAGAATTTTCTTGCTTCTTGAGGTAGGTCTGTAATACTATGAACTTCCCTCTCATGACTGCTTTTGTTGTGTCCCACAGGTTTTGGGTTGTTGTGTGTTCATTTTCATGTTTCCAGGTAATTTTTTATTTCTTCCTTGATCTCATTAGGAACTCATCCATTATTTAATAACCTGCTATTTAGATCCATGTATTTGAATGTTTTTGACTTTTTTATTGAGGTTAATTTCTAGTTTCATGCCATTGTGATATGAGAAAATGCTTGATATGATCTCAATTTTCTTCAGTTCGTTAAGGGTTTGTTTTTGACTCCTAATGTGGCCTATTTTTGAGAATGGTCCATGTGCACTTGAGAAGAATCTGTATTCTGCTGTTATGGGATGAAATGTTCTCTAAATATCAACTAAATTTATTCATTCTAGTGTGTCATTTAAGGTCACTGTTTCCTTGTTGATTTTTTTGTCTGGAAGATCCATCCACTGGTGACAGAGGAGTGTTAAAATCCTTTACTAAGACCGTATTGCTATTGATTTCTTTCCTAAAGTCCACCAAGATTTTCTTTATATATTTAGGTGTTCCTATATTGGGTGCATATATGTTTACATGGGTTATAGCCTCTTGTTGGATTGATCCCTTTAGTGTGATGTAGTGACCATCTTTGTCCCTTGTTAATGGCCTCTGTTTTGAAGTTTATTTTGTCAGATATAAATATTGCTGGCCCAGCTTTCTTTTTTGTCTCCATTTGCATGGAATATTTGTTTTCATTCCTTCACTCTCAGCCCATGTAAACACTTTGTTATATGGTCAGTCTCTTGTAGACAGCATATATACGGGTCATGTTTTCTTACCCATTCAGTTACCCTATGTTTTTTTTAACATATATTTTATTGTTTATGCTATTATAGTTGTCACAATTTTTTCCTATTTCCCCCCTCCACCTGGCTCCCTCACATCCTCAGGCCATCCCCACACCATTGTGTATGTCCATGGATCATGCATTCATTCCCTGTGCTGTGCTTTACAGCCCCATGACTATCCTTTTTTTTCAGCAAATGTTTATTGTGTATCCTTTTTATTATTTTTTAACATATTTTATTGATTATGCTGTTACAGTTGTCCCATTTCCCCCTTTCATTCCCCTCCACCCTGCACACCCCCTTCCACCCACATTCCCTCCTTCAGTTCATGTCCATGTGTCATAAGTTCTTTAGCTTCTACATTTCCCACACTACTCTTGCCCTCCCCCTGTCTATTTTCTACCCACTGTCTATGCTACTTGTTCTCTGTACCTTTTCCCCCCTCTCCTCCTCCCACTCCCCTGTTGCTAACCCTCCATGTGATCTCCATTTCTGTGTTTCTGTTCCTGTTCTACTTGTTTGCTTAGTTGGCTTTTGTTTTAGGTGTGGCTGTTAATATCTATGAGTTTGCTGTCTTTTTACTGTCATATTTTCTATTTTCTTTTTCTTAGGTAAGTCCCTTTAACATTTAATGTAATAAGGGCTTGGTGATGATGAATTCCATTAACTTGACCTTATCTGAGAAGCACTTTATCTGCCCTTCCATTCTAAATGACAGCTTTGCTGGATAGAGCAATCTTGGATGTAGGTCCTTGCCTTTCATGACTTGGAATACTTCTTTCCAGCCCCTTCTTGCCTGGAAGGTCTCTTTTGAGAAATCAGCTGACAGTCTGATGGGAACTCCTTTGTAGGTGACTGTCCCCTTATCCCTTGCTGCTTCTAGAATTC